>UCOK01009501.1:0-10989 GCA_900474325.1 Synergus umbraculus | reverse complement strand
GATTAAGAGGCTCACAGTAGTTTACATAAAAGGGGGATAAAATAATATACATTAATAAAATTTGTCCTTAAATCTAAAAATGACAAGAGACGAGGAGTGCCGAATTTATTAAAAGTGTCAGCCTTTATCAGAAAATATTTACTGGGAGGATTTATTTTAATTTTGTGATGTGTAGAAAATCTGCCACATCACAACAGGGAAACTTTACCAAACTTCTGTGGTAAAATGCTGAGCTCAGCTCACTTCCCAGTAAGCACAAAATTTGGCGACATCTTTACGACATATTTACGACAACTTTACGACATCCTATGTCCATATGTATAAGATGTCTTTACGCCATCGTAAAGACATCTTAAAGACATGAACATATACACTACGCAAGCACTATTAAAAATCACTGCTGGCTTTGAACTACGATAACTCGGTGATAAAAAGAGACAGAATATTAAAAAAAAACAGTTGGAAAGCTTACATAATTTCACGTCTAGTGGTGCCAACCATATTTTTTTCACCTTCTGAAAAGAGTATAGCACGTGAGAAGTTTTAAAAAAAAATTCAAGATTTTCTCAAATTTTGTACCTCGGTTTCAACTTTTTGCATGACCTAGGAAAATTTTTGCAAAAATTTGAAAATTACACGACATAGAGCCTAAAAATTTATTTTTAATTTAAGCCAAAGAACCTTAACAAATCTTTATTGGTTCTCGAGATACGATTAAAAATGTTCAATCGTATTTGAGTTAAGTTTTAACCGACGATCACGGCTTTCGGCCGGTCTGCTGCTCGCCTCCTTCAAATACGATTGAACATTTTTAATCGTATCTCGAGAACCAATAAAGATTTCTTAAGTTTCTTTGGCTTGAATTAAAGATAAAATTTTAGACTCTATGTCGTATAATTTTAAAATGTTTGCAACAATTTTCCTAGATAATGCAGAAAGTTAAAATCGAGGTACAAAATTTGAGAAAATCTTGACCACCACTAGACGTGAAATTTCATAAGCTTTCCAAGTGTTTTTTAAAAAATATTATAACTCTTTTTTTCATCGAGTTATCGTAGTTCAAAGCCAGCAATGATTTTTAATAGTGCTTGCGCTAATCGTACGGACAATTTCCGACGGTAGTGTAGGATGTCGTGAAGTTGTGACGTCGTAAAGACGTCGCCAAATTTTGTGCCCACTGGGTTCACTCGATCAATTCGAGCACGCCTACTATTGCTAAACAGTCTCGTAAAAAGCGCCAATTTTTCTGGCATGTTATGCCATACAATTTTGTAAATGTTTGGCATCAGATTTCTAAACCAATTACCAAACTTTTTGGCAAAAATTTATAAGCAGATATTGGAAAAATTACGTTCAACTGCGGATTTCGAAAAAAAAAAAAATTCAAACAAATTTTTAAACAAATTTTTTGTGTGTTTTAAGACTTAATTTATCATACCTAACAATTTTTATATGCATATCTTCAATAGCTTGCTCACAAAAAATTCCCGAAAACAGCCTATTTTTTTAGTCTGCAGACTAGACTACACCCTTAAACAGATGCTACAGCATTTTTGGGACGCTGGCATCTTGAATATTTGCATCAATTGCAACAAAGAAACACGTGGTCTCATGTAAAATTGAGTCCATTAACTTCAGGTATTATGGTACGTATCAGGGAAGACAATTTACTCCATATGAAGTAATGTTTTGGTCGAATTATGCAGCTTCGTCCAGGAAAAGACAATATAGCGCGAGTTGTCTTTTTTCGTCGAGCTAATTCAATAATAAAAAGAATTGTGAATATTTCGTATAGAACTTTTCTGCGAGAAACAGATGTGTGTGTATGTGTGTATGTCACATGTTTGTTTCATAAGAATTGAAAGTAATTCATGTAAAATTATTATTTCAAATAATAACACAGGGACACAAAAAAAAAAGTGGTCTGTACTTTTGATCTGATTATGCTACCCTTACAGATTTCGACCTCCTGAATCCGAATCCGGCCTTAGAATTATCCCTAGACCCTACTATTTTCCCCTAGCCTAGGGTAAAAGTGTGAATTTTAGAATTTTCAGGTTCCGTTGCAGTTATATTTATCCTCGTAAAAGTTAATGGAAAAAAATCGTTCCTACATATTTCAGGTCGCTTTTAGTTCAAATTTAACTAGAAATTTTTTGAAGTACCTGAGAATTTCCCTAGCCTAACGTAAAAAGTGCATATATGTGCAAAACTTGAGGCTTAACGGAGTTTTTGTTGGGAACGGAAAAGCTGATGTCTTTTCGTATTTTTAACTTCAGATTTTATATTTAACAAGAAGATTTATGCAGATTTTTGCTGGAGGTTGAATAGCGATGTTGTAGGTATAAGAAAAGAACGCAAAAGGAATCCACTTCGAAGAACGTTACACGATAGAAGAACAAGGAATCATCGAAAAACATATCATTTAATTCCTATAAGTAAGGCATATCACAGTAAATTCGATAAGAAATTAGAATTCTGCGACTTTAACCATTCCAAAATGTAACATGTGCACGTCAACTTTTTCGTGCAAAAAAAAAGAACCCCCATAAAAGCTTCAGTTTTCCCCAATGTTCTTCTTTCATCTGTGAGGCAATGCAGAAAATTTTGATGCCGAATTTGTTATCTTAGCTACTGAAAGTACGCAAATATGTTTCTTTTACCTAGCGAAAATGGAACCTCTGCAGAAACTCTAGTTTTCTCAGTTTTTCCCTTTTTTTCCCTAGGCTAGGGAAAATCCGAGGTAATGCAGAAATCTTCTTGTCAAATATAAAATCTGAAGTTAAAAATACGAAAAGACATCAGTTTTTTCGTTCCCAACAAAAACTCCGTTAAGCCTCATGTTTTGCACATATATGCACTTTTTCCGTTAGGCTAGGGAAATTCTCAGTACTTCAAAAAAATTCTAAATTCAAATTTGAACTAAAAGCGACCCGAAATATGTAGGAACGATCTTGTCCCATTAACTTTTACGAGGATAAATATAACTGCAACAGAACCTGAAAATTCTAAAATTCACACTTTTACCCTAGGCTAGGGGAAAACTGTAGGGTATAGGGAAAATTCTGAACCCGGATTCGGATTCAGGAGGTCGAAATCTGTAAGGGTAGCATAGTCAGATTAAAAGTACAGACCACTTTTTTTTTTGTGTCCCTGTGTAATCGAACACAGACTATTATTTATAAAAAGTGTTTTCTTTAAAGAGTTTAAAATAGTTTCATAAAGTTCTTGTTAACTTCTTGTGACTTTAAGAGAACTCTATCTTCTCACATTTTCCCGAAATAAAAGAATTCTGCGTACAACGAGAAAAATATTATAGGAAATTAACACCATAACAAATGTACGAATCTCTTTAGCACTTAATCCAACGCATGTTTTAGTAACATCTGCAGTGTATAGTTTAATCTTTTTATGAGTGCATGCTTTTACTTCAATGAGTTTTCACCGGGTGAGATTTTCACCTCTGATCTGCTCGGTGAGACTCAGAGGCCAGCCTCTCACAATGGTAAACTTGAAGTATTATAAATCTGATCCCAAGATGGAATAGGTGAACCGCCATGTTTGTTTCAGTTTTAGAATGGTTTTTAATTCGAACGTCTGCTAACGTTTAGTACATTAAAGTTACAAATAACCACAAAAGGGTCAATGGTAACGGTCAAAAAAATAAATTTCTTGTGAATTAAAACTGCAGAACAACTTTAATAGATGTAGTAAATAGCTGAAGTGGAATGAACGATTTTTTCAAAATAATATAGTTTTGCTGATACTTTGAGGTTACGTTAGTGTGGTGTAAAGAATAATATACACTCATCTCCCGCTCGTCGGCACTTCGATCCACACTCGAAGTGACCTCGAAGTCAGTAGCCTGCGTAGTATAGGAATTAGCGAATCTTAAAGTGTACATATACATATATGGGGCATTATTCCTCAAGTGTACCACCCTCAGAATTCGACTTTGTCTGATCGAACTCAAACTTGGGTAAAGTATAGTCCTACTAGGTACAACTTTAGAGGAAAAAGATTTTTTTGATTGGATAAAAATTGCCCGAGATAGGGGAGGGGGAATTTTTCGAATTTTTTCGATTTTGTATGGTTTCGTGCTATTTCGAAGGTATGAAGCTCCTTTCCTATGGAATATACAAAATTTTGTCCCAGATGTTTTTGATAGCTTTTTTCCTGGTCTATCGAATGGTTATAACCATTTTTTAAAAAATTGATAATTTTACCGATTTTTTTGAAAATTAAAATAGTTTTGACTTTTGCAGAAAAAAGTCATGTTTTTTTTTTATAAAACTTAAGTTTATATCTTTCGATTCAGTTTATATCTTTTGCTCGAGACTACTGGGCTTCTCGCTCGGCGGAACTTCTTCGGACTCATTTATCGTATCAATTATGAATATTTATTATTTATTAAACTGCTCTCTGCATTGTACATGGTTGAGACTGTCATTAAAGTGTTCTAATGCCTGCATTACAATCATTGTAGGGACGTAATATTAAGGAAATAAATTTCTATCTAATAAATATATTGTAATACGCGGAAGTAGTGTCATCGTGTACGTCATTATTGCGTTAGGTGTAGACTTCAATTTTATTTATAAGCTATTTTAAACTAATCCTTCTTTCCCTTCTTTTTCTGATTGCTTACAACTTCTTTACTTTCTCATTTACTTAAAAATAAATTACTTCTTTGGTCTTTTCGATATTTTCTTTTCGGTACACTGCTCTCTGCATTGTACAGGGTTGAGACTGTTATTAAAGTTTTCTAATGCCTGCATTACACTCATTATAGGGACGTAATATTAAGGAAACAGACTATTTCCACATATTACAATATATTTATTAGATAGAAATTTATTTCCTTAATATTACATCCCTATAATGAGTGTAATGCAGGCATTAGAAAACTTTAATGACAGTCTCAACCCTGTATAATGCAGAGAGCAGTTTAATAAATAATAAATATTCATAATTGATACGATAAATGAGTCCGAAGAAGTTCCGCCGAGTGAGAAGCCTAGTAGTCTCGAGCGCCGTCGGCGCGGCGCTTTACTCTTTATTTGATTTCTCGCAAACAACAAAAAACGGCAAGATGAAATTTACAGCATCGAAAGACGTAGACTTAAGCTTTATTAAAAGAAAAAAAAACATGACTTTTTTCTGAAAAAGTCAAAACTATTTTGATTTTCAAAAAAATCGGTAAAATTTTCAATTTTTTACAAAATCCCGAGCACGCCGAGGTGGGAAGTATAACTTGAGCTTTTTTATTGAGCTGAGTTTGTCATAACTGGAAAGCTCAGCATACCTTTTATATTATATGCATTTGAAGAGAGTAATTTATTAGAATGTTCGTGTTAGCATTAAAAAACTTTATTAAGGTAAGGTAACGTTCGCTGAGCTTATAAATCATTCTGACGATAAATTCATAAATTTTGTAAACTTTCTGAGTTTTAGAAGCATTTGAATCTCGTCAACCGGAAACTCCTTTTGACTTCTGAGAAAACTTCTCTATTGCTTGTAAAAGGCAGGTACCGGAACTGACTGAACGAGAATAAAAGATATGAAATGGGCAGAGAAATTTTGACGAGCTTCTAGATTCGAAAAGGCGTATTATTAACGATTATTGGGAATAATTTCCCCTCTCTTTCACCTACTCACCCTACTCCAATGGATTTAATGTTGCTCGTTATTAACCACGGCCGGGTGTGCTATATATTGAAATAAAGTTTGAAACAGCTGTTGAAAATAGTCCCATCTCAACGGTGAAGCTAAGCATGAATACGAGCATAAACAAAAATTTTTCCATAAAATGATGTCATTAAAAAATAAACGATATAATATTTCATTATGGCCGTATTGTAGTACGCGTGATGTAAAAAATGATTTACGAATGACATTATTAAGTACAAGAGTGATCGATTACAATTAAAGTGCCCTCCCGATCGAGGGCACTTTTCACGCTTAGCTGATTCTACGTCCCTCCCGAGCGTCCCTCGACAGTGTACACTGAAGTGCCGGCACTCGAAGTGACCTTGAAGTCAGCGCCATACTGCGTAGCCTGCGCAGTATAGGAATTAGCAAGTCTTAAAGTCTACATATACCGATCCTGAGTGATGACGTCAGAGTGCTCGCTCGAGCTATTTTAATCCCATCCGATCGAGGGCACTCGACCCCCGAACGGTGCCCTCGATCGGGAGATGAGTGTATAACTGTCATTTAACCGAGTACGATATTGAATGTGGACTAAAGGATAGTACTTCACTAATGTTAGTCAGTTATTAAATATATAATTATTTTTTCAAAACTATTTGAAAAAAGATCTTTTGTATGTTACGGCGCATGCTACGCTCGTGTTGTGATAAAATGTTGACTGTGTCGCTAGAGAAGTTGTGCAAATACACTGCAGCAAATCCTACAACGCGAAATAAGTACAAATAATGATCTTTAAAATACGTCAATATTGTCAAAATTCACGTTCGTCCGTTCATGAAGTAGTATAAGGAGACATATCTAAGGCTGGGAACCCGATTTGGATTAATCGTAGGTTTTCGGAATAATTCATGCAGTTTCGAAGTAAAATAATTTAACTTAAAGTTACTTGAGCGCCTCTGCTGTACGAAATGTAACATATTTCAAATTTTTGTTTTGACATTTCCATGGTTTCTGTCATGACTCTTTGAAAACAGTAGAAACAGTAAAAGACTCCTAGCCTCACTATCTGTCACAATTCAAATAAACTTCTATTTTTAATACATAGTGCGGACACAGAGGCGCTGAGGTACCTTAAGATCAATTATTCTACTTGACGACTGTACGAAATATTCCAAAACCGTCAGACATTTTCAATGGCTTTGATATGTCTCCTTATACTACTTCATATCCGTTGTAGGGGCCATGTTAAATAGTTCGTGAAACGACCGCTGGTGTCGCATTCTAATTTTAAAGTCTCAATATTATTTGATAATTAGCAAAAATAACGCGCGCGATTGGTTTCTTAGTTGCTCAACACTGTTAATTAAATAAATCAAATATTATTTATTCAAATATTCAAAACTTGATTCGTTAGCAAATTTGAAAATACAAATTTTAATTTCAAAAATTTAATGTTTCCAAGCATTTCAATGTTAACCAGATTAGTTTATCGCATTTTTTGGCACCTTATTTGTTTATCGTGGGTCGCTCTCCTCCCAAGGCACGTTAAAACGCTGCATTATAAATAAAAAAATCTCTCAAAATTCTTGTACATTTCTGAACACCTCTTTTAAGAGTACATCATAAAGATTGCCAAAAGAATTAAACAAATAATTTATTTTTGAAGATAATTTCCCGAAAATGTATCAGAGCGAATCAGTTTCATTCCGAGAGTATCAGTGAAAAAAGAGAAATTGAATCCGAATGAATCCGTGCAAATCCGTATCAGCTATCAGTAACACCACAAAAAACTGATCAAAAGAAATAAAAAAATCTTGTAAAACTTTGCACATATATGATTTTATTTTAAAATTGATGATTTTATTAATCAGTGGTACAAATTTCGCTTTAAATTAACAGATAAGTTTATTCGAATAAGCCTCTCAGACAAATTGAAATTATTATTGGCTCGAAATGACTCAGATTCGCTCGGACACAGACCTCGCATTGGCTCCGAAAACCTCGGACTGAGCTCGGATTGGAGTTTTATCTGAAGCTTTGGCCAGGGTTACTAAAAAATTCGTGGGTTTGGAACGACCCACAATACACAAATCAATTTAAAATATTTTTATTTTTCCGATATAGAATTTAAAAGACAGGTTAAGCTAACAATCTAGATTTTTTTTGTTGACATTGTGAATTTTGATATCTAAATTATAACCAGTTATAACATTTAGAGTCAAAGTAAATGCGCACGCGAAGCGCACGGTCGAGCTAGCATCAATAAAAACGGATGTGAAAACTAGGCTTTTGTAGACTACTCATACATTTTAAGCCTTGTTCAAAGCCAGTACCGCAAACAATCGTTTTTTGGTCTTTCTGAAATATTTTTTTCTCTTAATAATTGGTGAATTTATATATCATTCAATAAGCTGGTAATATATCTCTATAAAATTCTTATTCAGTATTAAGTTCACCTTTCTTCGCTTCTAGGATTTTATTTCTTATTGTTCTGCAGGCGAACGTTAAATTACTTCCTATCGCAGAATCAGTCGATTCCTTTAGTTAATAGGAAGCTTTCTTTGCTGATGGTAGTCGTTGCGCTTTGCGACTCCTTTTCCTTCATTGTGCTTGATCACGTTTCAAAGCTAAAGTCGTGCCGGACTATTTCACTTTAATAAAGGAAAATGGAAAGGCAGAAAGACTCTCCCCATCGTTATTCTCAGATCCTATTCGTTAATGGTGGTTCTAAGACTACCACGACTTTCTAGTGTTTCTGTCTTGTCGCTTCTTTTTTCTCCTTCTTCTCTGAAAGTCGCACGTTGTCATCGTTTCTCTAACAGTCATGCATCAGTACCTCTTCCTTCCTATGGAATATTGTGGTAAGATGTATAGAAAGTATATAGGAGACTTGTTATTATTTTATTTATGATTCTTGCAAGTTTTTTTCGATGAGAAAATATCTATTCAATAACCTACACGGAAATTAATTTTTTACAGCAGCGACACTTATAGGTACCTCTGATGCGCCAAACTGTAGTGCTGTAGTGCGCCCTCTGTTTAAGTCCAGCTGCTATCTTTAATTTCTTTCCGTGTATTTTCTTAGATTTTGCTAAACCATTCTGAATTGGGTGCATGTCGAGGAAAAAGAACGAATATTTCTTGTTCAGAACACTATTGTGCATGATAGAAAAATAAAATTTTACCCAAAAAAATCAATGTATGTTCCTATTAAAGGAAACAAGATTCAAAAGAATTAAAAGTAATAGCTTGTACCAGGACTTATAAATTCGTTTTGTGGAATTTTTTGCATTCATGAGAATTTTGTATGCTGAGTGTTCCATCACCTATGAACATCTCAGTACTGGGTGATAGAGAACAAAAAAAGAAACACAAAAGTCCTTCGGCAAAATTTGATTAGGACCTTAGATTGTACACAGTAAATCTTCAAAGTTGGGCATAATGAACCAATCAGAAGCGAGATTTGAATCGCCCACTATGTTAACACTTATGGGACATACATGTTGAAGCGGTGTATTTGAATTCAGGGCCCTTCTTGCAATATTAAAATAAGTATGAATGTGATACGCGATTAGCAAAACCAATCAGTTGTATTATTTGATCGGTAGAGTGGGGAGCGGGGAGAGTCTTGGTGACAAGCGAGCTGGTGTAATTTGGGAAGTTAATTATCTAATTATTGCTCGCTTGACCATCGACCATCCTTTGCGCCACTCTCTCAAGCTCAGAGGGATTCTGAGAGGTAAAGTTTCTTTTAGTCTTTTCCCTTAACATTGTTTATTTAAAATAGTGATTGGTTTTGTAAAAGTGTTGTGTGTTTGTTTGTTTTCCAGTGTGGTGCTATTTCTGCTATTTATTCTGGCTATTTATTCTGCTAGCTTCGTCGCTTTTGTTATTTCCGTTTGGATTTCACCTATTTGACGAATTCTACGCCTATTTACTGATGTCTTTTAACTGATGGCCTATTTGTCTATGGTCTGACGAATACCTATTTCTTTGCGATGCCCAATTCTTCGCAAATTATTGTGCTTAGCCGTTTGCTGACGTATCCGCTACAATTCTTCTACATCGTTCGGACGGAAACGCTAAGGGTATCGTAACGTTTATAATTGATGATTGATATTATTCATTGGTGTATTTATCAAGTCTTGATTCATTTTAAACGGTAGCTGTGTTTACGTTTGATAGTCTTTGTTTAGTATAATAATAGTACATTGTGTACCTAGTAATGAAAGTTGGTCTTTATACGCCGAGACGAGTAACGCAAACTCGCGAGGCGTATAAAGACCTTCACTGCATGGTCCACACGATACTTTATGTAACAAAGCATGATTTACAAGTTTTAAAAAATATGGCGACAAAAATGTTGCCTAGGTTGGTGGGGGGAGCGGGGTCCAGGGCGCAGCCCTGGCGGAGGTGCAGGGGGCGGAGCCACCGCTGGGGGTGGCTCCCCCCCGACACATTTTGATATCATTTAAATTAAATCAAATTTAGGTTAGAGCGTCAATGAGTATACGATGTAGTAGCATTGAACGCACACAGGTGGCAGTATCTAGGTAGGATAATAGACCGACGCAGATCTACATGCGCGTGGTACTGTACAATTATAACTTCATAATAATCCTGGGAGTATTATGGAGCCAGAATCGTACAATCCGCCCCTCCAATCGTGTAAACGGTCACTTTTAGAACTAAAAAGAGGCTGATAAAACGCGTAAATCATGCCTGCGTTACATAAAAGTATTTATTGACTCATTGAAATAAGGTGTAAAGTCATAAATTTAATTTAATTGGTTACAATGTCATTGCTAAATGTTGCTTCTGATTGGTTAATTATGACCAACTTTAGTTTTACTCTGCTCAAACTAAGACCCCGATCAAATTTTGCGACAGAACTTTACTTTTTATTTTTCTATCCTATATCAGCCAGTACCGGGATGTTTATAGGTGATGAGATACACTGTATAATTTCATTTTTGGAATTGCGCCATATTCGTATTCAACAGGATTGATTTCTTATTGCATAAATTCTACTTAATTCCAAAATGAAGAATGTTGCAAGACATAACCTCGAAAGAAAATATTTGGGATATCTGACCAAACATAACCTTAAAAATAGGTATGATAGAATTAATACGCATAAAATGATGCATTTCTTCTGTTGCTGAAATAAGGATGGGAAGTAATTCCGACGTAAACAAAATTCTCGTGAATATGGAAAGTTTTACAAAACTAGTAACTATTGCATTGGTGGTATATGGAACCCCTCTTTATTTGCACTTCCCAATGACTCTATTTGTATCCTACATTAAGGGCGTTGGAATTACGGACTTAGAAATC
>UCOK01009500.1:0-14311 GCA_900474325.1 Synergus umbraculus | reverse complement strand
AAGAATTTATCAAATTTATAGGATTTTAGATATTGTAATGAAATTTTAAGGAATTTAGAGATATTTCTAGAAATTTCAAAAGATTTCAGTGAATTTTAAGGGAATTCAATAAGTTTCCAATAATTTTAAAAGATTTTGACGCATTTTAAGTAATATTAAAGTTCCTTGTGGAATTTTGAAGTTTTTAAAGAGATTTTCAAAAGAATTTGTGGAATTTTGAAAACTAGTAGGAAATTTTAAGAGATTTTTAGGAATTTGAAAATATTTTGAAGTTTTTTGAGGAATTTAAAGGATTTGAAATGATTTTGAGAAATTTTAAATCAATTAGTGAAAGTTTAAGGGTTTTCATGAAATATCAATGTAGGGATTTCGACGGATTTGAAGATGTTTCTAGGAATTTTAAGAGATTTCCAAGGTTGTCATAAATTTGAGAGATTTTTACGAATTTCAAGTGGTGTGAAGTGATTTTAAATTTCAAAAGATTTAAAGTGATATTATACGAAATTTTTTAAAAAGAGTTTAAAGGGATTTTTAAGGAATTTTAAGAGATTTCAAGATATTTCAAGATATTTATAGAAGATGTAAAAGTTTTTAAAGAATTTCATTTGATTTACTCCTCCAAATTAACATAAATTCCTTACAATCACTTATTACTAAAATCTTATGAAATCTTATTTATATTTACAGAAGATTTAAAAGTTTTTAAAGAATTTCTCCTACTTTTCTCCCTTCTCTCACAAATCGTCAATTTATACAAGATCTGTGGATTATACATATAAGATACAAAAAACTTTTCAAAAAAAATTAGGGGCCCCAGGCGCTTCCAAATTTTGTACACCCCTGAGGTTAAAAGAACTCTCAAAAAATGTTAGAATGCAGAAAAAGAATATTAGAATATTTGAAAATGTTTTTTAAATTCAATATAATACAACAATTAATTAAGTATTAAGACAATCTTTTTGTAAATATATTTTTAGAATAAGCAACTTTAATTGTAAAATGAACAAAGTTTCTCATATTTTGAAAATAAATAATTTAGACCTATTACAACACTAAAAGAAAAGTTTATCTATGTTAAAAAAATCTAAGTCGAGGTGTAAATTACATTATACATTATACAATAAGTGGCAGTGATTCACGAGTATTATGTCAGACATTTATGCTGTTTGTTAATCGGACATACGTTTTACATACTTAATTTTCTCCATAGTCGTTGATAATGATTTTACTCACTTTATTAATTTCTAAAGACAATTTTTTCAGTATTATTATCAATATTATATTTCATACATGATTTAATTTACATATAAGTAGAAAAATTATTAATGTAATTTTTAATAACATTTCTTTAAGGGCGTTGGACTCAAGTGTTAAGTTCAAAATTCCATTCTCCATTTTACTCAACGAAAAATATGGATAAATATTTTTTTGCTCTGTAGCGCTGATCTTTTTTCAATTATAAGACTGCGTACAGAGCGAAAAAATATTTAATTTCTATAGTTTTTGCACTAAACGAAGAATTCAAAATCTAACTTCAAAGTTAAATATTTTCATTTTACTTAAAAAGTGCTTCACAGAAAAAACAAAGACTGAAAGTGTTTACAGCTGAAATCAGTTTTTAGGCTGAATTTCAGTCTTAAGTCAGTTTTTAGTCTTGTTTTTAGATTTCTTAGTCTTAAAACAAGACTAATACTGACTTAAGACTGAAATTCATCCTAAAAACTGATTTCAGCTGTAAACACTTTCAGTCCTTGTTTTTTCTGTGTTGAATTAGATATTTTTTGGCTCTGTACGCATAATTCTAGTTAAAAATTGATTAATCCTATAGAAGGAAAAAATTGTCAATTTAATATTTGTTGAGTAAAATGTAGAAATCGAATTTTTAGATTAGAACTTGGCTCCAACACCCTTAAACTGATAAATTAGAGAAAACTTTCTCAGAATTTTAAATTTATAATGAAGGAAAAGAAAAGCGTGAATCAATTTATTACATATCTATCAGATACTTAATTAACTGAATGTGATTAATTGTAGTTTAATTTCCTTGGTACTTTATGTACAGATACCAATAACATTAATCGTGAAGAATATTAATCAGGCTTAAATTTTTTTTATAACTGACGCATGATTGCATTTCTCACATACGGAAGTATTTTAGACTCTCTAGTCTCATCAATATGACTTGCATGTCGAGTTGCAATGTTATTTGGATATAAATTGGTTCATTGAAAGATTAGACTGTTATTTTTCAGAACTCATAGTTATTTTTATATTTATATCTTTACATTTCTTTTAATTTATAATTTATATTTATTTCCATGAAATATAAGGGTGCCCACTTGGTAATGAAAAAATCTAATCCATAAAAAGAGGAAGATTCTTTAAAAAGTGTTAGAAATAAAAAGAAATCATACCTAACGAAATTTCATCTTCTGACTAAGAAGCAAAATAAATCGATAACTATTTTCCATCTTGCCAGCCGAAAAAATGTCTTTTCGCACACATAAGTCGCTTAAATTCCTTATTCTTGGATTTGGCTCGAAGAACGCGAAGCTTCCTCATCGATGATTGATTGCGCGCGAGAATTGAAAAATCACTCACGAATTTCACTGTAATTTTCTATAAGAATGACGAGCACAATTTTCCGAAAGCTGTGATGAACTGACATTCGGAAGCAGTCTAGTGATTTAATCAATTTATTTCCGACTGCGAGCAGGACTATCGGCGACGTGCCGGTGATCCTTTAGTTTGGTTGATTGAACGTGAATCGGCGAAAGTGACAAGAAAAGAGCTGAAGAGCGAAGAAGTCACTCTTTGGAACGAACAGAAAGCGAAAGTCTCTTTCTATCTAGCCTAATGGCAGGGGAAGTCATACATTCCAAATGTTTTCGGTGGGATTGCCTGCAAACTGGGAAGACAGGTGTACACACGTATTTATGCGTTGGTGAAAGTGTATTACAAATTGTACTCTATGCGTGCACAGATAAGTTTAGATTTTAGAGATCTAGGCGTGAATTTCGCTTTTCCGAATTTTTAACAACTAAGAGAAAAATCCCTAAGGGCCGATTCCACCAACTGTGATTAAATCCTTGATTTTCATATGCAAAGTATTGATTAAGGGTGTTGGAGCCAAGTTCTAATCTAAAAATTCGATTTCTTCATTTTACTCAACAAATATTAAATGTGGAATTTTATCCTTCAGTAGAATTAATCAATTTTTAATTAGAATTATGCGTACAGAGCGAGAAAATATATAATTGAAATATTTTCTAAGAAAAATGAAAATATTGAATTTTAAAGTGAGATTTCGAATTCTTCGTTTTATGGAAAAAGAATCGAAATTAAATATTTTTTCTCTCTGTACGCAGTCTTATATTTGAATAAAGATTAGCGCTACAGAGCGAAAAAATATTTATCTATAATTTTCGTTGCGTAAAATGGAAAATTGAATTTTGAGCTTAACATTTGGGTCCAACGCCCTTAACTTAAGTTAATCAAGGATTAAAATTTAATCACAGTTGGAATCGGCCCTAAGAATTTTATAACAAACTATTGAAAATACGGAAGGTCGCGTTAATAAATAAAATGATTTAACTTTGGAAAAAAACGTGTATTAGAGAATAATAATAGATTACAATATTTATGGTTACAATATTAAACCATAATATTATAATAATTTAAAATAACATGAATACTGAATACATATTAACAATATCCGGATATCGGATTGTAGGAATTAGGTCGGTGGAAGGGAATAAGCCGCATTTGATTTTCTTCCATAAAAAGGACCATAAAAGGCAATAAATACTAATGCTTACCTCTCTGATAGCCAAAAAATACAAATTTTAAAGTTAAAACTAAATTCTCTATCTTAGACTGAAATTTCAAATCTATTGCATCCACCATATAATGTACAATGTAATTTCTTGAGAGAAATTTCTTGTTATAACAGATCTAAATATGTTCATACATACAATTTATAAATTATAATCTTTAAAACTTAGAAACTAATTTAAGAGAGAAGTAATAAACTCCAGCAAGTCAAATGAAAAAAAAATAAATTGTTCTCTTTCAGGACAATTTCTTAAAATAAAACAATAATAATTCATTTTTCTCTAATATAAATTTTCCAATCGACTTTTCTCAAAAATAATTTTTCCACTTTTCTCTTGAAAAGTGTGACGAGATACTTATATTGTTCAGAAAGATTTCTTTGAAGAACGGAAATTAATTTAATTTCTCCTCTCATTAAAATCACAATTGAAACTGAATGGAGAGCGATGTTTCTCATTCTATGCTTAAAATAAATTAGTGAGTGGATATAATTCAATGCAGGTAAAATTATTAATCACAGAAGAGTAATCAAATTCACATCCATTCATTTTTCATCTTTATTTCGTTTTTTAACAGAAATTGAGGACTTAAAAAAATTGATTGCGGCTAGGTCCTTTCCTTCAACGACCTAATCTAGTACTAATCAACTCTAATTTAGTAAATAATTTTCAATGCCTCAAGCCTAAATTGAAAAAAATGCAATTTACTCATAATTAAGACGCATGATTTTTGCTGAAAATCTTGAAGGAAAAAATATTTGTAAGTCGGAAAATTGCGATTACGCAGATTTACTGGATTTTCCCGAACTCACGCCAATGTTTACAAATTAATTGTAAATTGAATTTTTTTAATACATATGTTTTAATTCTTATCATATAACTTAATCGGCAGATCTCGAGCATTGATATCGCTAAAATTATGCACACCGCGATATATCTATTCATCAATTTTTGGTCAGAATCACAAAATGTGACGACGTTTTCGTGAAGTCTTAGACTATGCCAAAACTTCAGCCGGTGGAGAAATTCCTTGTATGTATAATATACATATATGTACTTCAGTTTTTCAAAGATTAATTTAACACCTAGTTTTAAATTTAATAATTACAAATCGTAAATCTTTAAAATGTAACTTCGCCACCGACATCGTTTTAGAATGAAAAAGTTCAAATCATTGTTGCATATCAATAATTTTTTCCAAATTTTTGGAATCTATTATACTCTATATTAGAGATTATAAGTATATCTTCAATTTATATTTATTTTTTAAAATAATGTTCGTAGTTTTTAAAATAAAATAAAACCAATACCTTCTTTGATAAAAACGTAAAAGAAGAGAAAAACTTGAGAGTGGATAAAAATTTACGACCTTTTCCCTATTTATGTACGTACAGTAAACATATTTAACTTAATTTTAAAGCTAATCCTAATTTAATAATCATTTTCAATTCAATAGATTAAGAGTGAGGTCAAATTAATTTTTTATAATAAAAGAATTTTTTAAATTGTGAAAATTTAAAAATAAGTGTTAAAAATTAAAAAAGTTGAACTTTAAAATGTTTTTTTATATATAAAACATCTGAAACAAAAATTTTTAAAATAGTAAACTAATATTTAAATTATAGGCGTTTAAAAATTATAGAATTTCAGGTTGCCAATAGTTGTGGCACGAAATTTAAATTGTAAGCTCTTATTTCATTCTTTAAAATTTAATCTATTCATTAAAATTTTAAAAAATGCATAACGTAATATTTTAAACTTTTATTTTTGTTGAATACGTTTTCAAAATTTTGAAAAGGATCTCGGTTAAACTTGTTAGGATGGCACGCCTACTTGCCATCACTGGATCAAATCTCGGCAGAGTACCTATTTCAGCTATTAATGATCTCAAGTGGTGTTCAGATTTTATTATTAATGATATTATTTAACTATTTAATGAAGACTGTCCAATACGAAGTCAAACGACGGAGAGCTTCACCGAAAAAATTAGCCTTTACCGACTTTTTTTGGATACTTTGAGACTCAAAAGTTGAAAGTAATTCACTTCTATTTGCTTAGTGCTTAGTCTACATCATTCCGAAGCCTCTGTGTCGGTGCGTGTTCAGCAATAGGAACGTAAAGGCGTTCTGGAATTTTGCTCTTGAAGCAGCGTTAATATTACCATTAATATTAGTCATAATAATAGTAATCATAATAAAAGTCAGTTCTTTGTAAGGACTCGTTTCCTTTTTGGGGAGGTGTTTTTCTTGGAATTTGGGATACCTCCCTTCTCGAGTTTGACTCTGTGCTTCGTACTCTAATATTGTCTCGTTATATGTCTGGCTGTCCGAATAGAATATGATTTGACCATTTAAAATATTGCTTGGTCGTGAGTCTTGTCTTGTCTGAGCTGATTTGTGTTTCACAGCCACGCCAGCAAACCCTACAAAATATTGGAAAACCTTCTATACAAGAGCAGTGATATTTCTGAAAAGATGGTATTGTCGATTTCGTTATTTAAGTGTTTTGGTACGAATGGCAGATAGAATTACTTAATTATATTTGATAAGTTGATGTTATACTATTAGAACCGGAAAATCTATGAGCTTGCATTCTATTTTAGCCACTCGTAACAAAACCTCAACTTGAATTCTTTTCAAAATTAGTATCTGAAAACTTTTAGACACTGTTCTACTACTTGGCATTGATGAGAATGAAAAAGGCAGGGTTTGTTCAACAATTTCAAGGCGTTTGCTCAATATGCGGGTTTGGAATCCTCTCTTCGGCTAATATTCGTTATGGGTTATTTTGAAGGCTATCTAGTATGTACACTAACTTATTTCTTACCTTCTTATGTATTATTTTTAATAACTAAGCTATCACGAAAGCACGGCGTTGACTTCAGTCGCGTCCTTACAGTCTTCAATGGATATCTGAGCGAGTTTGTTGCTGGATTCTTCTTCCGGCCCGCTAGACGTTGGAACAGTTGATTTCGCGCTCGCTGTCGACGCCTCGGGCTTTTTTAATATCGTGTAGGCTTGATGATAAATCTCGTCGTCGATAGAGATCGCTTTGGCATTGCTTTTTGCTTCATTGCGCGTTTTTCTCTTATCTACAGCTTCTTCGCCAAGGTTTCCAGAATTCACCTTAGATACATTTTTGATAATGTTGTTCACGGTGCTTTGATTTCGTTTCGGACTGTCTATCTTTTGCTTGTTCGTGAAATCATTCCCACCCAATTTCTTCTCATTCTCGATCAAGGGTTGATTCACCTCTTCCCCACCATTCGTCTTCTGTTCCGGCGATCTCTCCAATTCCGAATTCTGGGGTTGATTCTGCTTCTGTTTTGTACCTGAAAAAAAAAAAAAAAACAGTTTTTAAATGTAGAATTGAAAACTACAGTACAACCTTCATAAGAGAGTCACCACGGTCGGTGAGGGGTAAGAATTCCGAGAAATAGGAGGCCTCCACTCCTGGGCTTCGAGCTCGGAAATTGCGCGTGTATGCAAAATGTGTGTTGGGTACGCAACCTCTATAGGAGAGCCTGCGGTCGGCGGCGATGAAAAAGCCGAATAAGCAGCGTCCTTTCGATTACATATAAAATGGATTTACATATAAAAGTGGACATAAATACAATATGTACATATTATATTTAAATTTAAACTGAAATTATAATTTTCTTTTCTTAACACTTTTTGTAAAGCTTTATTTTTATAAAACTTTTAAGAAAACCGATTATATATATATATATACAAATTATTGTATGCAAATTAGAAAAATAATTTAATAAAAGCAGTTTCAACGAGAGAAAATTGAAATTAAGCTGCGCTCGGCTGCGGCTCTCCTATGGAGATTTTGCGCCCAATTCTCGAGGTCGCGTGAGTAGGGTTTGTAGTGGGGGAAGCTTCCGAGCTCATTAAGGCCATTGGCTCTCTTATGGAGGGTCCTACTATGGAGGTTGTACTGTACCATTATTTTTCGCATAATCTTCTATTGGGTTATATTTCCTCATCGAAGAGGCGCACATGGTGCGTTTGGTGCGTTTTTTAATAGATACTTTTTCATCCAGATCAGTAACTTGAAGACTTCTAGGACCACTAACGTTCTCGCAACTTTCACTCTTATCCGAGGTACTTTCGATCCTCTCTAATAAGTTTTCTACTACACTTTGCTTCTCATGAGATCCACTACCTCTCTGCAAAACTTTAACAGGACTTTTCGGTTTCAAAGAAGTTTCAGTTGGTTCCTTAAACTCAACATTCGAAAATAAAGCTTCTTTAGAATGAGTAGTAGTCTCGGTTTTTCTTTTGCTAGCATAACTCTTTTGTGCAACACCCATATGTGGTTGTTGCCTTGATTGCGTGGAAGGCTTGATGGTACAATGCTTAGGTTGAAGTTGTTGCTGAAATTGGTGTGATTGATACTCTTGTTGATTACCTTGCTGATTAATTTGCTGTTGCTGCTGCTGAATTTGTTGCTGTTGTTGAATCTGTTGATTTTGTTCAATTGCTTTATCCTGAGTTTGTTTGTACTTACGTGGATTAAGAAGTTTGTCCATTTGAAGCCTGAACTCGGGCCTCATTTCGGGCCCCTTGTTGATCTCACATTCTGGATAATTCGAATTTCTGTAATCATTTCCTGAGACTTGTGGATTCGAATTGACATACTGTGGGACCATTTGCCGAGGGAGTTGTTGAACATGATATTGAGGAGCTGGATATGCAGGACAACTTTGTTGAGGTTGCTTTTGTGAAACGTTTGTTTGACCTCGATCACCATATGTGTATCGTCCATCTGCAGGAATTACAGACCCGTCACTATTATAAAAACATGCTGTCGCAGACCTCGAATTATAGACTTGTTCGCTCTGTTTAAGGGCAGGATCTTGTTGTGGATAGCTGAACCGAATTTCACGTTCGTGGTTTGAGATTTCATTAATTGATATGGACCCCATCGGATAAGCGGCATTTGATCGATATTGGGGAGGTTGTGAGGATTCTATTTGTTGTTGTTGTTTAGGTTGTTGCTGCTGTTGCTGTCGTTGTTGCTCTTGTTGTTGGGGCTGGTCTCGATCTATATATTCAGGACACTGAAGTGCAGGCGGTGCCTGAGCGTCGATCCATGTTTCTTGTTGTGCAAGATTTTCTCTATCTCTCTTTTGCTGAACGGCATTCCATATTTCTTTCAATTCTCCTGCGATATCACGATTTTTAAGAACAGTGGAACATCGACAGAAGTAGACACCTTCATTTTTTGATTGGACGAAGTCTAGGATAACGTTTACCAGCGTCATACGCTCCTGAAATTATAATGACACCGTTAGAAAGGGAAATGTAATATAGATGCAAAATTAAAAAAATGAAGAAATTATACCCTTTTGCCTTTACAATATTTTCCATAAATATTCAGAACATCTGGATGTATTATTACGGCAAAGGCGCCAACTTCTTCTTTCTCTCCTCGAGGTGGCGATATTCTCATTCCGCCGTAAATTGGTATCGTTTGGCCGAGAACGCGTGGCATCTCGACTTTGTCCCATGATAAAACATTTACGTAGCATGGCATCTCTGAACCCTGTATAAATAAAAAAATGTAGATATTTTAAATAATATTATTTAATGCGATTAACCCTTAGCTGCCACACTGGGGTCATTTTTGCTCCAGCCATTATCTTTTCTTAAGATACAAGATTTCTATAATTGAATAATCTGCCTATATAAATGATTAAAGTACATACTAAATATTATACAAACAAATTTTCAGTCAAAAATATTGAATAGTTTCTTCATAATAAAATTATGTTCACTGGGGTCCAGTTTACCCCAGAAAAGTGTGGCAGCTAAAGGTTAAAGGCTATTGAATAAGTATTTATTATATGCAAAAGAGCAGAAACCTATTTTCATTTCAATAATAAATCTAAAAATATTTTTCAATTACCCGCATGTAATCTCTAATACACATGTGAGGTTGTGGAGGATTTTTGAAAACCCGAGCACCGTTGCGCCTTGGTTTTACTCCACCAACAGGACGACTCTCCGTCATTTTGAAACTGAAATTTCAGAAAAATCAGATTAATACAAAACGACAATTCTCTTTGTTAAAAAATTACGTTCTGATTTTTTGAAAAAGTAATTCAGACTATTGTATACAAAACATACTCATATAAATTTTCTATAAAATACAATTCTTAATCTTGAGATCGAATTTTTATTACCTAATATTAAAGTTTCATGAAACGAGTTACTTCTTTGGATCTTTGGTCCCTCCCTCACTTTAGAAAGTTCGATATAATTACTTAAATTTTACTTTTAGCACAAAAAAATTAATCTTTCGTTTTAAATCATTCAAAATTGACTTCCTACTTTAAATACTACGTACTTTAATCTCGTTAATTTTAAGTACACTGAATGAAATTAATGAAAATTGCATGACATATAAATGAAAATAAAATAAGAAATAACAACAAATAAATCAAATTTCACTGATTTGTCAACGTAAACAATTAAATATACTTTTCATTGTTTTTTTTTTAACAGTCCAGAGTCTCTAGAGGTTGGAACTTTTCAAGCGATGCTTCGAAGACGATGAAAACGTCAAAACTTATGATACAAAAGATTCGCAACCTAATTCAGGATTTCGGGAGACCGAATTTGTATCACAGTGGTTTATAAAATCGATATTCCACACACTCGAATTCTCAGAATTTCTAAAAGAACATTTTGCAGAATTAAAAAATGGCACCAAGCTTTTACAGAAGTAGGGAAACTTTGGGATCAGGTTCTTGAAAAAAAAGTGTATTTCGACGTTATAATCGACGATCGCATGTGAAAATGAGATACAGATACAGGGAACTGAGACGATTTCTCACTCAGAGTAGAAGAAATTTTAGGTCGTGTAAAACACTCGAGAGGTTACATTGAGATGGAGTACAGAAATAGGATTATTTTTACGGTCTCTACAACGTATTGAGAGCCTCTCTTTTTATGTTCTGATTTTGCCGCACCGTAAATTGTCAACATAACCTAAAAGCTAGCGATGAAATTTGCTAAATAAGATATAAGCTGAAGACTCAAGATTATAGTTAGTTGGATGCGCGACTCTACAAGAAACGAGCCGAAACGAGTTTGAACTGTGTGAAACTAGGATGTTTATATGAACAGGTTGTAAAAATGTGAAGATTAAATAACTTACCTGGATCAGGTTTTTTGGATTATTAACAAGGAACAATTATGTACGCACGCACTCGACAATACACATTATCAAGAATGCTGGAAGAAAAGAAGAAGCATTCGCTCCTTTTGTTTATTATTTTTATGGCGAAGAATGAACGCCTTTACGCCTGTGAAAACTAGCGGCTAGTAGAACACAAGGTGCGAAGGATGAATGTGCGCATGCGCAACGGGAATCCCGTTACGCATGCGCGCAACGAAAGTCGAAGTGTCAGGTCACCCTGTGGGAGTGCGCGGGAAATTTTGAAATTTGGTAAACTTTGTAAATTTTTATTATCTTACCGGTATTTTCTTTTTTGGAATGTAATTTTTAAATTTATTGAGATATCAAGTTGAACATTTCTAAAAATAAATGAAATATATGTATAAATGTTTTAATCTGAAATGCCTATTTTATCGATTGGATTTCCATGTTTAGTTCCTATATATAGAGCATATATGTGAATTGGCCTTTCTGGTTCTTTCTATCACGTATAGATGCCCTCTACTCATAGATAAAAAATGTATGAGAAATAAATTTATTTTTTGTATTACAATTATCCCCATAATTTAATCGTTTCAGTTAGAACGAAAAAAATATAAAGATGTCCTACTATAATTACCTTTTCCACTGAAAAATCATCATAATCTTCTCTGACCAGGGCTTACTTTTTCTACTTCAAGAATTGTTTTTAATTAAAATTCCAGATATTGATATTTAATTCAAATTAAGAATGAGGACCTTCCAACATGATAGTATTAAAATTTAAAATTGTTTCTTTTACCACGATTCAAGTTTTGAATTAATCAATTTTTATTGTTTTCTTTTTACAAGAAATAAAAAAAATATTTATAAAGAGTTGATAACGAACTTGGTCATTAATTTTTAAAACTCAAATTTTAAACTATTCAATCTGGGAAACATTACTAAAAATTTTAGTAAGTTTCAAGAGGTTTTAGGGGATTCCCAAGAAATGTTAGGGGGAAACAAGACATAAAATTACTTCAATAAGACATATTATAAAGAAAAAGAATCATAATCATCACCCGAGTCGAAATACTGCTACATTGACGATCTATACACACAATAAAATTTTTGGGGCTACAAGAGTATTAAAGTAGGAGCTGAGTTAAATAAAAATTGAAAAAAATGTCTTAAGGGCGTTGGACACAAGTTTCTCCATTTTAATCAACGAAAATTATTCATAAATATTTTTTCGCTCTATAGCGCTAATCATTTTTCAAATATAATACTGCATACAGAGCGAAAAAATATTTAATTTCGGTACTTTTTGCATAATATGAACAATTGGAAATCTAATTTCAAGATTGAATATTTTCATTTTACTTAAAAAATATTTGAACAAGATATTTTATCGCACTGTGCGTCCAATTCTAGTTAAAAATTGATTAATTATACAGAGTGAAAAAAATTCCAAATTTCATATTTGTTGAGTTCCAACACCCTTAAAAAACAATTATTAATAAAGAAAATGATTTATCGCAGTTATATTATGGGTATTCTCATAACTAATCATTATTTTGTTTATGTATTTTAAATGAAAATTAATTTCACTGTTAATTTCTAATTAAGCGTTGAAAAAAATATGTATTATTCATTGAACGCATGAAGATACAAAATAGTTTTGTTTTCTTCATTTATCAACTAATCCTAACTTCTATGCAACTTAAAATGAAAATTGCTCTTTGTTGTTAAATAAAGATGCAAAATGTTATTGAAATATGTACAAAATGTAAAAAGTAACAAATCTTTTCAAAATTTGTATTCCTCATTATTCAATTTGCAATAAAACAATAAGAACTTTTAAGTAATGATATTCCTCGAACATTAAAATCATAATTATATAGATTAATTAGTAAAAGTATATTGCCCTTGAAAATAATCAAAAACAATCTATTATTTTTTAGAAATAATACATTGTATTTTATTACACTATAAATTGCAAATTTAGTTAAATTTTTCAATTGAGAGATTGAGAAGTGTTTAGAGATGAAATAGAAAAATTATTTTTGAAATTTAGGAATTAAAGAGTGTCTAGAAATTATGTAGAAGCAAAATAGAATGAAAATGTCCTACTTCCACTTGGAACGTCAAAGTAGGGCCTATATTTCGACTCGGGCAGTTCCTCGGCAGATATCCTGAAATATTTCGACGTGTAAGAACAAATCACATTCTATATAGGTAGAATTTATCGTGATATGCGCCTCTGCCAATATATTAATAGCATGTTATTATTTGTACGTGATTTTTGATCGTAGCAAACTGCAGAGTGCAGAGGAATACACTCATCGAAGGTGTAGGATATATACGCACTCTGATAGGGTGTGTGCTCTTACCACAATCGTCGTATTTGTGGAACAACTTGTACATTGGAGCAGATAGGTATTAGGTGCTCCAGAGTGTATCGGACGAGAATCAAGGGTCTGTTGATCGCGCCTGGTCGTCACGATACACCGTATCATTATGACGCCTCCCAGGCAGAACTATCGATCTCGATCGATGATATTAATAGTCGCTAACTACAGTCTTCCACTTCCACAACCTGACTCTTCTTCATCCTTCTCGGTACCTCTTAACTTCAGAGCTTTTTGGAATTTTCATTTTTTTCTTTAATTTCGCAAGTGCTTCATATACACCGACAAAAATGGATACTCAAATGTAGATATTCAAATGCAAGATACTGTGGTACAATATCTAGATATTACCACATAGTATCTATTAAAAAAAGAAGATACTGTCGTTTAGTATCACTAGATATTCAAATTTGTATACTCAATCGCAATATCTGTAGATACTCATTTTATTGCGCGCATGCGCTTATGTATAATTCGAGGTGATCACCGACTGTCAACAACGCGGCGTCAAACTGTGTTACATATGTATATTATAGTGTTATTTTATTGAAATTGTGTAAGTATATATAATTTCTTATATTTTAATAACTAACAATAACTAACTATAAAATTAGACTTTAAATTTCTTGCCAAAATTTAAAGAAAGCATGGTATGTAAAAATAAATATAACCTAAATTATGCATGATTCATATATAATTGCCAAAATTTTTTCCCTTTTTTCAATTTTACATTTTCACATGTTTTGTGCAGAAAAATGGAGCAGCCTACCGCTTTTTGGGACACGTTATCAGCTCCTGGAGTTTTGAAGACTTCATAGTACAAAGATTCCAAGGTAAGATAAAATTCGAAAAATTGTCAATATTTTCGTTGATTCGACGAAATAGTTACATTATATTGTGTATATTATATTATAT
>UCOK01009499.1:0-12620 GCA_900474325.1 Synergus umbraculus | reverse complement strand
GATATAAAGTGACAAATAAAGACCCTCGTGGCAATAAAATCATATAAAAAAATTGCGAGTGCAAATCAAGTGCAGATATTTCTAAAAAAAGAGGATTTTCTAAGAGAGGTAGGTCTTCTGTCACTTATATTAAAAACTTATATTAAAAATGTTTTCCCCCTTTTTTCGAAAAAGTAAGCCAATACACATACTCCTGCCATATTAGAGTTTTTTGAGGCTCAAAGAAATTTCATTTCGATCCGATTTGCTCCGCAAATACGGTCGAATGGAATTGATGTGCAAATGCACGGTAAAATTGCGACGTTGCAAAAAAGTGGCTTGTAAGTCCATCGCCCTTAAGACACCCAGACAGTAATTCCAGTATACCTACTTGCAATATGCATGTATTTCGAAATTATTAGAAGGATAATACAATTCCACAATAAATGCACTTTTGGAGGGGTTTTAATCTGTTCTTTTTTTTTTTTTTTTATTGATTTTTAATGTGTAGGGTGGCTCCCGACACCCTCTGTTTTGAGACGCTTGTTGCGCGTCTGTCCAATTCTGTCAACTTTTCAGGTGGACCTGAAATTTTCGAGCCAAAGGCAAAAGAGGGAAAATTTAGAGGTTTTTGATATCAAAAAATAGAGAGAAGAAATGATTAAGGGGCGCTTGATGATCAGTTTCTCAAAAACTCACTTTTATAGTTCCAAAATAGCGTGTAATTATTTCCTGTCAGAAACGGCGGACATTTTGACTTCCATGATGGAAGAAACTAAATATTGATTCCTGCTAGAGATATTCTGCAATTGACTATAATCTGTCGCGCGATTCAAAATCGAATTAAATTGACCAATAGGAGAATTTCTCTAGCAGGAAGCCAACACGTGCTGCGCGCGCAGGGTGCCACTGTCGCAGCTGTCAATATTTAGTTTCTTCCATCATGGAAGTCAAAATGTCCGCCGTTTCTGACAAAAACTAATTACACGCTATTTTGGGACTATAAAAGTGAGTTTTCGAAAAACTGATTATCAAGCGCCCCTTATTCATTTTTTCTCTCTATTTTTTGCTTCCTCATAGGGGAAGTTTCGTTTTCGATACATTTTCTAATATTTTTAAAATCGTTTAATTAAACTTTCCTCACGTGATAAATGTCTAATACAACATTCTAATCAATTGTCCGGATGTGTGTGTGTCTCCATTTTTTGTCGCCCTATTAACTTAAAGACAGTTGTAGATAATTTGATGAAATTTGTAGGGTATATTGGCACCACTACGGTCGTATACACAGGTCCAGAATCTCTGGTGGTGGGGGCATTGGAACGATGAATCGCGTTTTGAATAGGATTTGAGCTTCCAAAAGTGGCCACAAGACTAGAGCGTGATGATCTAAAAGTATATGGTTTATTTACTAACCTAAAAGTGTGTTCTGATCACGGTCGTATACATCACGACGTGTACATTTATTCTGTTATTAGATATATTTATTTCCGTTAAAAAATGCATCAGGATTTTTTCTAATCTATTTTTTGATATATTTGAACAATTTTAACAGGAACTGAAAGAGGTTACATGTCGACGCATGTAAACAAACCATACACTTTTCGATCATCACGCTCTATACTTAATTACTTGGTGGCCACTTTTCGAAGCTCTAATCCTGTTCAAAACGCGAGTCCCTCCCACCACCAGAGATTCTGGACCTGTGTATACGACCGTGGGCACCACCAATATCTCAAAACGTGCCAAAGGATTTTACCAAATATTGAATTTAAAAATTTTTATGTAGATTTAATTTTTTGTAATATTGATTTTTCGACTATAACTTCTCAAAGAATGAGGAAGCAAAGTGCTCAAAAATGAGCACAAAAAAATATAATATACTTAAATCAAAGGTATTATTATAGTAGATGCGGTGCTGGTCTAGCAGACGCTAAAATCCGGTGACAAATGCGGTGCTGATTTAGTAACCTAATATTTTTGTAGTTGGCGCGTCAGTCGAAAGTGTCGGGCTACCCCGCACTGAGGCGCGTTCAGATTTCCCACCCGGGTGCACCTCGGGTACTGCGTTCTTTTCTAACATATTGAAATTTCGACTTGTAAGAAAAGGACGCAGTACCCGAGGTGCACCCGGGTGGGAAATCTGAACGCGCCACTGCGGAGTAGCCTGAATACTTTCGACTGACGCGCCAACTACAAAAATATTAGGTTACTAGGCGAGCACCGCATCTACTAATAATAATATCTTTGGTAAAATGAAACACCCGAGATCGAATTCACAGCTAGTTTATATCAAAAACCTTTAAATTTTCCCTCTTTTGCCTTTGGCTCGAAAATTTCAAGTGCACATGATAGATTTGTTTCTTTCCACAGATTTTGACAGTGTTTGACAGTTTGTTGACAGTTTTTACTTTCAGATTTCATCGCCCTTAAGCAAATAAATTAATTTTTTCGAAAAATATTGAGTCACCACCATTCCTCACATCGAGAAACCTTCACTGCTAATAAACGGCATTTCGAAACGTCCATTTTTTTGGCCTAAAAACTATATATCGTCGAAATTACTTTTTGTCCATTGCTCCAACAGCCATAAGGGGATACACTACCCTAGCGCGTCTTCTTTTTTTCTCTTTCTTTATTTCTTGTAACGCGGTCTGGTCTCTGACCACGAAACTACATCTCGACAATCCTAAACCTCAATATTTAAAAAGGAATTCAAATTTATTAAGCGCCAGCCCTTTATTTATATAAATGATAAATTTATAAATTATTATAAAATTCCAATTCCGCAAATCCTGTAAATCCTGAAAGAAAAAAACTACTAGCTCATCGGAAGGTCATCGTTATATCTCAAGGTCACGGATGTTTAAAGAGCGCAACGGAAAGAAATCAAGACCAGATTTCGAATGAGAAACAGTTAAATATATTTCATAAAAAAAAGAAAAGCAATAGATCAATAATTAGACAATAATCGATCGAGTTATGGAAAAGAACGTTACATAATTTATACAGTAGTTCGTAAGTCCATTAGTTCGCTTTACAGACAAGTCAAGTTAAGGGCATGTGTTACTTACCATATGAGCAAGTTTTTAAACCTGGTTTTTTTCCTACAATTTTTACATTTTCAAAAAAATTATAGTCAACGTCCGTCAAGAACGTGAACACGAACGGATGTTGACTAAAATTTTTTTGAAAATGTAAAAATTGTAGAAAAAAAACGGGTTCAAAAACTTGCTCATATGGTAAGTAACACATGCCCTTAATTTGATAAATTCAAAAGTTTAATTTAATTGGATTTATAAAAAAACAAGTAAATAATTAATGAATTAATTATTAATGACTCGAGATAAAGAATTGAATTGAAGATTAAATTCTTAAATGGAGACGCATGTCTGATAGGCGCGTTACATAACGCTTCAAACGCATCAAACATCGTTGCAATGAATTCGAATTTAACACAAATGCGGTAACAATAAAATCACAGAATTAAATGAAATACGTGTGAAAAGCGAGAAAAACGACATTTGAGCACTCCCGAACTGGTTTCAATAATCAAAAATCAAGACGAAATAATGAAAATGGTCAAGCTCGGCAAAGTAGCTCCAAAACTACAATCTTTAAAATCACTAAAGCTACTTCGCTGCACTTGTCAGTACAAAAATAAACTGTACCTCAGCCATGGTAATAATCCAAAATCAATACTTTTAAGGCTGATGGAAATTGAAAAACTTTAATGTAGAGAAACTCGAATTCCAGGGGCGCGACTATAGTACGGGATTCTGGGTGACAGAACACTCAGAGAGTAATTCGAATATACCTACTTGCAATATGCGTAGGTGTTCAAATTATTAGAACGGATAATAAAATTCCACACTAAACGCAATTTTTAAGGGTTTGAAATCCGATTTAAAAAAATTTTTTTTTTATTTAGTTTTAATATGTAGGGTGGTGCCCGACATCCACTGTTTTGAGACAATTGTTGCGCGCCTGTCTAATTCTGTCAACTTTCCGTTAGGATTTGGTATTGGGGTTTTGAAGGGATAGAAGGGCAAGATGATTGATTTTTGGTAGCACACTTTGGAAACAAAAGGTGTAGAACAGGTTAAGACTCACCAGTTTTTTGATAAAACGGTTTTATGAAGCGATGGAGGTGAATAAAAATGCGCCGATAATGCGGATATTTTGACAGCACGACAAGAAAATAATATATTAATAGATAGAAAGCTGCGAATTGATACAGTGCTGATCTCATTTAAATTTGTCAATAATAGAATAAATCTTTAAAATCGGAGATTTTCTTTCTTCTTGCAATTCGAATCATTCCCGCCAAAACTATCGCCAAGTGAGGTCAGCACTGTATCAATTCGCAGCTATCTAACTATTAATCTATTATTTTATTGGCGTGCTGTCAAAATATCCGCCATTATCGGCGCATATTTATTCACCTCCATCGCCCTTAAAATCGTAATTTTCAAATCAGTCCTTTGGTTATATAATAAAGATTCTTCCGTAAAAGAACAACTTGTCGATTAGACTTTCTAAAAGAGAGTGAAGAATGAAGAACAAGGCGGAAGTTCGTTGACAGGTGGACGGAAGTCAATCAGCCACCATCATGTAGATTGAATCCAATATAGCCAATTGCAGCAGTTATCAAAATCATGTAACTAGTGACGTAGTTCATCAAAGTTCTGTCACTGGTCAGCAATATGGCTAGTCAGCAGTGCTCCGTGGACTTATTCTTAAGAATGTTTATAAAGAGTAACGGAATGACTGAGTGACTCTAGGAATTTCAAAGAATCGATTTATTTTTTTTAGCTTAAGGGGTTAGTACCAAAGTTTTCCCCCTTACTTTTAAGAATTTTTTTAATCAAATTAAAATTTATATTACAGATCCTAACTTTTCACACATGATTATAGATATAAAAAACTATTACACAATTTTTTTTTTCTTTTTTAATAATAAATCTGGCTGGTATGGCTGCCGGAAGTTACCCATTTTAAAAACTGGCGTGCATGATTCAGAAAAAACTATTGGACCGATCGGGCTGAAATTTAGATATGTTATTCTACACATATGTCGCTATCGCATGAACCAAAATAATTGAAATCCGAAAAAAAATAAATATAAAATGGCCGACTTGAAAATTTTTTACTTTTTTTTAACCATAAGTTGTTGAAAAAAGGGTTAAATATTAATCAATAATTATGATTGTGGTTCATGCCATAACGACATATGTGTATAATAACATCAAAATTTCAGCCCAATCGGTCCAATAGTTTTTTCTGAATCATACACGCCAGGTCGAAAAACGTTGTTTTGAGAAAAAAGCGTTTAGTTTTTGTTCTAAAATACAGGGTGATCCATTCTAATCTACAAGTATTTTCTAAAATACTTTATTTACGAAAAAATGGTTTAGACAAAAGATGACCAGGATCGAGAGGGCCATTTAACTGTACCATCAATTTTGACCTTGAGTTAAATTTTCAAGGTCATTTGCTTCAAACGCGTACCAAATGCACGTTCGGCGCGTTTGAGATGCTTACGTTGTTTTGCGATTGTCGATCTATTCTCGATATTTATGACCAAAATAACGATTAATCCAACAATTCTACATATATTTATTATAAGAATTCGCACTTTTTAGAAAATCAATTTTACAAAAATGTTCTTTGGTACTAACCCCTTAAACAGTACTTTAGAGTCTTAAAAACAATACCTACTTGGTCCTATAGCAAAAAAAAATTTTAACATGTTTGATTTTCAATTTTCCCGAAGCGCCTCGGAGTTTTTATTTAGCATATTCTTCCGCCATATTGGATCCATTTTTTAAATTAAATTTTTGACACCCATTTTTTTTGGGCCCATTTTATGAACATTTTATTCGGGATTTGGTACCACACTGAGAGGGATTTGGCACGGCCACTGTGCACCGAATGTAACTAACGCGCCGAATCCGTGAATAATAAGTTTACTCGAAAAAAGCGCAGTAGTTGTGCATCTTTACGCACAGGGCGAACCCTGATATAGTGTCTAACCGTCGTTTCCTACCAAGCGTTAACACGCGTGCAAGTTTCGCGCGCAAACGGTCGGAAAAAACACAGCCAGTGCGCGCCAACTGAGAGCGCGCCGATCAAACTTGTGTTTCGGCCCCCTACGGTCCTTTTTTAGCGTGCTATACGAACGTTATTGAAACGCGACCAGTACCATGTCATGGTGGCGCTAGCTATGCCAAATCCCACTCACTGCACTTTGCATCTGTCCTCTATGTGTTTGTAAATCTTTAAACGCGTTTTTCTCGAACGGCATTTTTCAAACTGGGCGGACCGATTACTTTAACACCAATGCATGAATCGACTTATAATTTTTACAGTAGCTTCACAAGTAGATTCTCTAAAGTAGTACGTAGCCGTTTTTTGATTCGATGTTAATTGCATTTTTTATAAACAATTTACTGCTCTTTTTTTGGAAAAAAATTCATATTTTTTTTCAAAAGTGCACCATTTCTATAAAAATTGATATAAAAAAAATCCTACGTACTTCTTTAGTAAATAGTCCGCCCGCGGAGCACTTTTTCAAAAGCACTTTGCCGGAGATTACCTATATTGCCGCCATTTTCAAAATTAGGCTTCTTTTCCGGCCGCTAGAGTGGGAATCTTATAATTTATGCATAACTCAGACACTTATGAAACATACGAGTATGCGAGTTTGGTACAGAAAATTCTAAAAAAAGGTTTTTTTGATAAATTGATGAAATTTTGCATAATTATTCCACTATATACCTAGTTGAATTTCTTATAAGGGTTTATAAAAATATTTAATTTTAATAGTTATATATACTTTTATAATTTTCGTAAAATTCATTTTTCCAATATAACTTCTCAAATATTCAAAATTCAAAGCATATCTCACGACAAAAAAGATTTATTATGTCGAGAAGAATCGATTGACCTAAATGATTAATGCATTTCATTGAAAAATAAGAAAGTTCGGGGGGGGGGAGGGCCCGCAGATTCAAAAGTAATATCATCGAATATCGATAATTGTTTATACATATAGCACATAACATAACTTTCTGACATTTTGGGGGGGGGGCAGGGCCCCTCGGGCACTCCCCCTGGGTACGTGCCTGGCCGGAGTTATGCATAAATTATAAGATTCCCGGTTTGAAACTTAAAATTATCTGCCATCAGCCATATTGTCTGCCAATCAGATACCTCCTATACATAGAAATCGTCCATTGGCGTAGCCTACAAAATTTCCGAGTTCATTTATGCAATGCCCTTAATATCTATACATATATGGGTGATACTCCAAAAACAGGGCACTTTAGACAAGAGCAATTTTTTTTGAAAAAATGTTTCAAATTTATTTCTTTTCATAATGTTTAAGTTTATTGGCCTTAAAAAAAGGCGCCCTATAAATATTCACACTTTATTCGCAATTAAAGGACCTGTAGCACATAAAAACGTTTTCAATTTTTGATTTTCCGGGTAATTTCTTCTGAGTGTATGTAAAGTAAAACAAATAATGTAAAATATTAACACATTAAACGTTAGATGGCAGGCAAGAATAGTTTTGCTTATAAAATTCAAAGTTTTTCCAAAATTAAATTTTTTTTCTTTGAAATAATTTTTTTTTAGTTTTACAATTATTATTATAAATTATAATCCTAATAATTATTATAATACGTGAAGTAGAAAAATTTTAATTCTTGATTTGAATTCATTTTCAATAAAATTATTTGGGAGAGGGCTTCGGTTAGCTCCGTTTCGTCCCTGAAAGCGAAAAGCAGGTTACGGTATCTGACAACCATACAAAATTACTGTTTACTCTTTGAAAACAAAAGTAATCAATAAATCCATCTGATAAAAACTTCTTTTTTATGTGCTACACGGAATTGTCATCTTTTCATTGATTTTTATTATGAATTATGAAAGATCTTATCAGGTACGGTATCTGGTACTAATAGAAATATCCCACATTTTCTGTAACATTTTTGCACTTTGCAAAAAAAAAGTTCTTAATTTTTTGTTATGGGGTTTCGACTAATGAGTATTGTGGCTTTTTTTCTAGATATTGTGAAAAGATAAGACCTAAAAAATAATCAGAACTTGTTGAAAAGTATGAGAGATTCGGTTACCGTCGCCATCGAAAACATTTAGAGAGACACGTGTATAATTACATTTTCCTCTACTAATATATCAGACAAATCTAAATATTTCTCATGAATTTTATAGTTTTTGAGACGAACTTCGAAACCATCAATCATAAGTTCAAAGATAATTCACTATGTATTAAATCCTAAAAAGGCATTTTTCGAGTATTTGAGAACATTTTTCTATCTAAGACATACGATGATATGACTTTATTTTTTCTTACGGAGGTATTGTATTGTGCTAAAATGAAAAGGTTAGCCAAGTTTTATAAAGAAACACCACTTATTTTAGTTATTAGAGGTCCGAGGCACGAAAATGCCGTGTTTGTGGAGAATCACCCTTATCCTAATTTTTTGTAGTCACATAAAACAATAAACAAACTTCTTACAGGTACACCCTATTGGTCTCAAGGGGCAAAAAAACAATTTTATGTTTCTAAAAGATGCTCCACAAAAAGAGAATGCGAAAAAACGAGACTTAATAACATGGGGGATTGTTCACACATTTGGTACCAGGATTGGAAATGTTCCGAGTGTTGTCAGGGTGATCGATGCAACTATTATATTATAGTAAGTATAAGCGAAATGTTAATCAATCATTTATTGCGTTCCTGGTTTTTTCTATTGAAAAAATTAATTTATAAATTTCAAAAATTTACAAATTGATTACAAAAAAGGGGATAGATTTGATGAAATATCAAAAAGTTTGAATATATTTCAAAAGATTTTAGAAGATTTGAGTAATAGTAAGTTGAATAAAATTAAATTTGTTTTATGTGTAAAATTTACAAAAAAATGTCAATGTGACTCAAAGCGTGTAAACGATATATCACCATGTCTTCAATTCTTCGCCTCAGAGTAAATTCTCCTCTTTCCAACTATAACAATGATTTATATAGAATGTGCAGTTTTGATATACTTTTTCCATACATTTTTTAATGGAACAAACTGTATGAAAAAATTGTATGTAATGGAGACCACCGAGAAAATTTTTGAAAAAAGTTGGAAAAAAAATTTTTGCTAATAAAGCACTGTGAGTCATAATCATATGGCATAGTTCAGGGCTTTCAACTTCCTGCGCGTGTGGTGTAGACTATTATTCTTTATATCAGGTAGAAACAGTGCTTTCAGATCGAGCTAGAAATTTACCCTACCCCATTATTAAAAATTTTTCATAACAGAACCGATAAATTTAAACTACAAATAATCACTTCAAGTATAGTTTGAATTTTAATTTCCTCCAAACTTAAAGCAAAAATTCTCAATGTTCTATGATTTAGAACGAGTTGAAGTGAAAAAAGAGGGGGGTTTTTAATTTTTCAAAATTCGTGTTCATTGAAATTATTTGGAAAGAAAAGAGAGCTACAAGTTTTTTTAAGATCACACACACACCACCTTTCATGCGCTTACAGCTAATGTAGTTCCTACTGGCTGTTCTTATTTACTTTCCGTAAAAGAAATCTGTCTGGGAAGAGGATGAACAATGTGGTGAAAATCCACCATGTTACAATGTTGTTTGTGATGAATTTGAAATTCTAAACGAGAGAGATGGTTGTTAATCTATTTCAGAGTAATAAAATATTTATTTTTAATGAAAATTTGTATTAGAAGTAAGAAATATTCACGCAACCACAGCTTCAAGTAATTAGAGCTTTGATGGGATTTCACCCACGTTGTTGTAGAAGGGTTAAAGGTCACTTTTTATGACTATTGTTATCAAAAAGATCTCTTCTTTGTAGTTTTAGCAGCACTCATACGTCGATTTATTCCTTCTTTCGTATATATGCCTTTAATCCCATTAAAACTGATGCAGAGTTCTGCGAAACGTAAATATAAGCTACTCTACTGACAATATATCTACGCAATTTCTGTAAGAACAACTTGGGGGGAATAATAACGAAGTTTGAGTGTACATGAAGGATGATTACGCTTGATTTTCAAGTGTCAAAATTTTTATATTAACTTTAAAATATACATCTATCTTTACGACTTCAAATTTTACCGAACAACTGTGAATACCTTTCACCTATTTATTTTCCTTTTCTAAAAAAGACATGGATTTTAGACAACTTCACATTGCGTTCCACATTTCGCGTTACCTTTCAGCTAACTTCATGCGTAGTGCGCTAACCTCTTATTGGTCAATTCATATGGCGCGCGAATTTAAATTGTCATTTCAGTTTATATAGACGAAAAACGCGCGGCCTAAGCTTGTTTCACCAAATAGAACAAGTTTAGAAAGTCAATGAAGAAAATAATTTTTTTTCCAATCATCACAATGGAAAAAGTTTGAATTTCGTTAAAACAAGAAAAATTTATTATTTATACGAACTAACTTTATTAAAATAGAATAATTTTTTTTCAGTCCGGAGCAGAAACAACAAGAATTTCTACAATAGGCCTTATTATAGTGATCCTCACTGCTTTTGTTGCTGTATGCAGAATATATTAATTTTTATACAGAAATTTTGAACTATAGAGGAGAGCGTCAATGTAAAATGAAAATTGAAAGTGAAAGGAAAAGTATAAAAAAGTACATTTTTTTGTTAAAGTACCAAAAAATGAACTAAAAACTAATTATAATAAATGAACCGATAGAACTAATAATACGATATGTATAAATGTATGCGGTTCACATCCATGCGTATGGCTTAGGGCGGTTCAAAGAAGGTCTAATATTTTTAAGTGTAATGCCTCCCCTGCCAATAGTTCCTTTTGCTATTAAAATGATTTTTGATATTTTGCAGAATTGTAATATGGTAAGCATTTAGCTTATTTTCTTATTGTATTTGCCGGTTAAAATGTTGCAATATAAGTATATTAAGGGCATGTAATACTTTACCATAGGAGAAACTTACTTTCCCAAACTTTATCCTCGCTTTAATAAATAAATATTGCTAAAAATAGGTTATTTACTTCTGCCTGTACGAAATCGGGTTAAGTGGTCTAGTTTTAACAAAAAAAACATTTATTATTCCGAGCGTAAAGTTGGGATAACTAATTTTACTCTGTGCTCATAGCCTCCCCTTATTTATTTTCAGAAGTATATTTTAGGACAAATAAAGAAAATTCACAAAGTATTAGGGGTCTAATGGAATTTTGGAATGTACAGAGTGCACCATTTTTATAATATCCTGTCAGTGAAAATATTGAATATCTTTAACAATTTTCAACCGATTGGCGTCATCTTTTACGTTTTGTCTTTTTTACGCTTTTTCAAAAATTTTTTTTCTTTAATTTAATAAGAACTTTAGTAGTATAGCAGGGAGGCTTCTGGACAGGTTCGTGTGAGTGCATGTCCGTGTGAGCTTGCGTTGGTGTTAGTGTGTGTCTGTGTGAATGTGAGTGGAGGGGGTAAGAATGTGGATGACGTCATAGTTATGATGAGTTACTTCCGGTGATAAGAATTATTAACATAAACAAATGGTGTTTCAATTGTAGAAAAACAAAAGTATCGGGTTACATAGGAATTTCTGAGAGATGACGTCATATGTTTTTTCTTTTTAACATAAACAATAGGGGGTGTCAAAATTATAGTAAAATAAAAGTATCGGGTTACATAGGAATTCCTGGGAAATGGTGTCATATTACATATTTCTATGCAAGTCCAAACCTGTTTTACCCCCACTCCTGAGAAATTTAGCGTATCATGTTACATAGAATTCTGAGAAATGACGTCATATTACATAATTTCAAGGTTAAACCCCCCACTCCCCGAGAAATTGTACATAGAATTCCTGGGAAATGGTGTCATATTACATATTTCTATGCAAGTCCAAACCTGTTTTACCCCCACTCCTGAGAAATTTAGCGTATTATGTTACATAAAATTCTGAGAAATGACGTCATATTGCGGAATTTCATGCAATATACGGTAGACATAACAATAAGATAAGCAATTCTAAGAAATTAGATAAAAAGTCCTATATGAACCGCAGCACATCCCTTGATTTTTCAGTTCAACAGCAAATGCCAAGTAGTAAGCGTGTCAGTATTCAAGTGTTGCTAAGTAAATAAAAGTTTTTTTCGATTGGTGCATTTTGTTTAAAGACTATAGTTTGATTTTAAAAGTGTTTATTGTCTTCGATAAATCATCAAGATGGACTTCACCGATCCCAACAGGATGAACTGGAAAATGGATTCAAAATTTTGCAAAAAATTAATTCATTTGATGGAGACTGGTTTTGGATTTTTAGACGAAAGCTCATCAGTGACTTTGATACATGAATGGTTAACAATTGGTAAACGGAATACCAGATTGTTGAATAAAATCCTAAAGCAAAGAAGGAATGCATCAGTTGGTGAAAAGATGAAGTTACTAACAACAATTGGAATTCTTAATTCAATAAATAGGAATATTAAAAACTTGCAGAAAAAAGGTAGAGGTAACACGAACAGGAAATCAGATAGGGTTCTTTGGGAAGATTTGCAAACGGCGTTTAATAGTAGAATAAGGTCTGGTTGTATAGTCAATTTAAAGCACAA
>UCOK01009498.1:0-35703 GCA_900474325.1 Synergus umbraculus | reverse complement strand
GTTATATACACTTGTGTTGGTCGAAAAAATCTAAAAAATTTTTATTGCATTTTCTTAAAGTACATTCTTTTAAGATTATTTTCTCCAAATTTCATAGAGATCTGAGCACCAGAACCTAAGTTACAGCTATCAACAGCGCGCTACCTTCAAGTGCGCTACCTACAAGTATTCGAAACTTTAAACGCGTTTTTCTCAAAACTATGTTTTCAAAATCGGTGATCAAGATTTCTCGAAAACGGCTGAACCGATCAGTCTCAAATTTTAACACAACCTTTTTAACTAGATTTTTTAATAATTAATCGCAGATTTTTTTTCTCCGATAAATATTTTCCATTTTATAAACAATTTAAGGCTTAAATTTTCGTTCAAAATCGAGTCTTTTATTTTGAGAAGTCGCCATTTTGTCAAAAATTATTTTTTCGCTAATTCCTTCGATTAAATATTAGATAATGTATTATATTAACGAAATTTATTTGGTTTTTTCATTTCAAATAATCCGGTCCAGAGATATCGTGATCACCGCAAAATTGGTTTTTTTTGCGGAGCTCTAGGAGATCGACGATAGCAACATTCGAGATGATTATTTTTACAAATAAAAAATATGTTAATATATTATAAGGTTATTATAATATGTACACCAATTTTCAAATTAATAAATTGAATAGTCTGCGCGAAAAAAATTCTTGAAAATCCGTCTTTTTAAAGCCTTCTAACTGTATGTAACCCCTTAAGACACTCTTTAATCCCTTTAAATTCAACTAGTTCGGTTTGAAATTATTAAGATGAAATTCAAGAGAATTTAAGGATTTTAAAAAGATTTCGTAGAATTTTAAAGGATTTCAGGATATCTTGTGGAATTTTAAAGGGTTTTATGCAATTTTAAGAGAATTTTGAAAAAATTCTACTCTCTAAAACTGAATCAGTCCAATTCCACAGATTTTCACTGAAATTTTCAGTCATCTTCACTAAACTACTAAAAATTTCAGTGACTTTTCACTGATTTCCAGTAGATTTTTCACTGATTAAAATCGTGAGAAAAGAGTCACTGCAAATGGCTGGTAATCAATTAAATTTCACTGATTCAAGTTTAGAGAGTAAAGGATTTTAAGGTATTTTGAATGTTGTGGAATTTTTAGAGATTTAAACGGATTTTAAGGGATTTCGAAGGTTTTCCTGAAATTTGAAAAAATTCTAAACGGTTTCTAGGGTTTTAAGGGATTTTAAATGTTGTCATGGGATTTTAAGGAATTTTAAGAGGTTTCTAGGAATTTTAGAGACTTTTGATAACTTTTAAGTGATTATAACAGAATTCAAGAGATTTTTCTGATTTCTAAAAGATTTTGTGAGATTTTTAAGGATTTCAGGAGATATTAAAAGAAATTTAAGGATTCTGAGGGATTTTTAAATTTTTTTGATGAATTTTAAGGGATTTTAAGGCAATTTAAGAGAATTCAGGAGATTTTTATAATAATTTTGTGAAATTTTTAAGAATTTCATGGAATTTGATGAGATTTCTAGTAACTTTAATTCTTAAAGAATATAAAGGGAACATTTTTGTAAAATTTCAAGAATTTCAAGAAGTTTCTAGGAATATTAAAAGATTTTAACGAATTTTAAGGGATATCGAAGGTTTTCGTTAAATTTAAAAAAACTTCAAACGGTTTCTACGGTTTTAAAGGATTATAAATGTTTTCATGGAATTTCAAGGAATTTTAAAGTCTTTTGACGACTTTTAAGTGATTATAAGAGAATTCAAGAGATTTTTCTGATTTTTAAAATATTTTGTAGAAGTTTTAAGGATTTCAGGAAATATTAAAAGAATTTTAAGAATTCTCAGGGATTTTTTAATCTTTTTGATGAATTTTAAGGGGTTTTAAAGATTTTTTTGAAATTTTAAGAGATTTCGATACGTTTTTAAGAATTTTTAGGGATTTTAAAGCAGTTTAAGAGAATTCAGGAGATTTTTATAACAATTTTGTGAAATTTTTAAGAATTTCATGGAATTTGATGAGATTTCTAGTAACTCTAATTTCTAAAGGATATAAAGGGGACATTATTCTAGAATTTCAAGAATTTCAAGAAGTTTTTAGGAATTTTAAGAGATTCTCACTAATTTTAGCAGATTTCAAAAAATTTTTATGACTTAAAATATTATATGGAGTTTGAATTTTTCAAAAAATTTTAAGGATTTTCAAGGGATTTCAAGGAATTTTTATTGTTTTTTTTTTTTAAGATTTTGTGGATTCTTTTAAGATTTCATGGAATTTTATAAGATTTCTAATAATTTTAAGAGATTTCAAGAAGTTTCTGAGAATTTTAAAAGATTTTAACGAATTTAGAAGTTTCTCATCATTCAAAAGTCAAGCAAGTTTGCAGAAACAATGTTTGCGAGATTCTCTAGACATTTCGTTACACTCCTTTTTTTAGGAAGGATTTATAAATATTTTTTAAAATAATTTTCTAGACATAATTTGAAAATTAAAAATTCAGAATCTGTAGGTTCTGATGATTCCGAATATCTAAAGATATGACTTCCAGAAATAAAGTTATGTGCATGAATTTGCAATGAAAAAGGGTTTGTATTGCTTAAAAGAAGTTACAAATTTGAACTTGGGCTTCTAAAATAAAATTGCTCTTTCAGATTGTTTTTCTTTGAAAAATCAGAGCTCAGGAGACTTTCTATTAGATTTACATTGCTTCGCGGAGTGAATATGCTAAAAGGGATGTCACTCAAATGGGATTTCCGATGGGGCATCATTGTATGTCAACCTACCGAGTGAAGTGTTGGAACTCAATGAAATCTAGCGTAAGGCTATTGTTCCCCAGTCGAGAAGCATGGTAATACACTTCTTGGGGTCGTGGGTCACATATCAATAGGATCGAAGGATGTTCGGTGTGAAGGTCTATACTCGAAATCTGTCCGAGATTTCGAGCTAGCTGAGATTTCGGCCAAGTTGAAAGGAGTCTCACGTTCGCTCTATCGGAAGAAACGATGGGTGCCCAGTTCAAATGCGGAGAAAACTGTCAGACACGTACTCACGTGCCAATCCCTCGAAATAGCCAGACTCGTCCTAATTCGCTCTATGCTTCTTAATACACTCTTATACCCTTACAACCTTTTACCCTTACCCTTACAATCTTACACCCCTTTTCTTTCTCAATCTATACATCGTCTTCTTTCTCTTTTATCTACAAACTTGTTTAACTAGCCATTAGGCGAAGAACCACTCTGCAGTCAAAGACTATATCCTTGCACCAACATTAAAAATTTAATGGCTTTCTAACGTCAACATTCGTTTTTTTATTTATTCAATATTCAAGAAAATCTCGATTTTTATACTGAGCTTTAATCCGCTCTTAAAAATCTCAAAGTGGACAATTTTTATATATCAATCAAGTACATATCAGCTTCAGAATTATGTCGTGTCGTGTTCTAGACACAAAGAAGAAGATGAAAGCCTAAAAGCTTTCCATCTAAGAAGGTATTAAGTGCCAAGAATCTTATATATATTCTAATTCTAAGAGAAGAGCCACAGTACTTAAGGAACTTGTCATTCTATCATATTGTCACTTTAACAGGAAGTATTTCTAAGTCTGTTATAATGCTGGTTTTGATAAAATCCCACCGATTTTCCCAGTTGTCTTCGCAAAAAGATACACATTGAGTGAAATAAATGACTTTACATTTCAACCAAATCCACAAATTCTTATCATTTTGTCGTGTGACGAAAGAAATTCTGAAATTGATTTAAGACTACATAAATTGGAATTAAAGCTTTCTCGAGGTTTCCCTCTAAAAACCTTATTCAATTTTCGCCGGAAGGAATTTGTTGGGGTGCGAGTTGGCATTTATTTTTCGCCGTTGCTCATATGTAGGAATATTTCTACAACTGTTGGCGAACCCGCGAACTCCCTCGGTATCACGACACATTTATGTCCCCACATTAACAGCTTTATGTAATATGCGAGTTTTCCGCCTCTGAAATGTTGTAACACGTCGCAGTTTCATTCAGCGTTTCAGCGCTCAGCGTCTCGGTTGCGCAGTGGTGTACAAAACAATCTCGTAATATTTCTCTCTATACGAGGGTGGCATTTAATGGCACCCACGCAAGGGGTGCTATTGTTCTCCTTGGGGTGTAACGAGTAGGACGAGTCACATTGGTGCTTCTAGCGCACACGAATCATCCAACCCACACATATAAATGTCCCTGCACATGCAAAATGATGCAGAGTGTATGTGTGATTTGAGAAACGGATCCATGGCGAGCTTTCTGAATAACGCAGATGCTCTAGCCATTTGTTCGTTCAGCCCGCGGAGTCGCGAGGGCCGTTCATAATTGCCAGTGCATTGTGGATATTAATTTAGTGGCTCGTTCATATCGAAAGTAATATCGACCTCTCCGGCCGCAGGGAAAGTCTAATAGAAGTCGGTTCGAGATGAGTTACTGGCTTTAATTTCCCGATAATAGGGACTCCGCGACCCTCGTCGTCGGCTTTCCCAAGCCAACATCGCGGACTTCCACATCCCATTTTGCTCGAGCTCGGCACCACTTCCACTCAGTTGGTACCATTCTGAATTGTTCGCTGATAGTTTCCCCAGAGACAGTCGAAAGCGAGGTAGTTAACTTCGCGCTCGGCCCATTCATTCCTCCGCACAACTATTTTATTAGCAACCCGCGACGACCCGATCGCGTTTATCAACCGAGTTCTGTTTACTGTTTGAAATTTTCCATTAAACACTACCACTGCGAGAGACAAATGCCTCCGAATTATTGTTAAGATTTATCCAAGATTGTATGTTGAAAAATCTTTCAGAAAGACTTCTCAAAGAAGTGTTTTGAAGGGTCAATGAAGATTTGCACCTTTGAAACACCTTGCAAATATTTTATCTATCATATTTAATATTTATATTCATATTCATATTCATATTTATTCAACTATATTATTCAAAATTCCATTAAATTTCAAATACTTTAAAATTCTTGAAAATCCAATGAAATTTCACTTAATTTCTTAAAATTTCTAAAAATAAAAGTCTTTAAAATTACTAAATATCTTGAACTTTCTTAAAATTACTTAGAATCCCCCAAAATATCATTAAATCCCATAAATACTTCAAATTTCATCAAGTCTTAATAAATCTCTTTAAATTACTCAAAATCCCCTAGAATCTCGTTAAATCCTTAAAAATTCTTGAAAATTAAATTAAACCTCACCCAATCCCTTAAAATTTCTGAAAATAAAAATCTTTAAAATTACGAAATATCATAAAATATCTTGAAATTTCTTAAAATTAGTTAGAATCCCCTAAAATATCATTAAATCCCATAAAGTTACTTCAAATTTCATTAAGTCTCAATAAATTTCTTTAAAATACTCAAAATCCCCTAGAAATCTCGTTTATTCCTTTAAAATTCTTGAAAATTAAATTAAACCTCACCTAATCCCTTAAAATTTCTGAAAATAAAAATCTTTAAAATTACTAAATATCATAAAATATCTTGAAATCTCTTAAAATTACTTAGAATCCCCCAAAATATCATTAAATTCTATAAAGTAACTTCAAATCTCATGAGGACTCAATAAATGTCTTAAAATTACTCAAAATTCCCTGAAATCTCGTTATATCCTTTAAAATTCTTGAAAATTCAATTAAATCTCACCTAATCCCTTAAAATTTCTGAGAATAAAAATTTTTTAAATTATTAAATATCATAAAATATCTTAAAATCCCTTAAAATTACTAAGAAATCCTCCAAAATATCAAATCCCATAAATAATTTACATAAAATCTCATCTTATCCCTTGAAATTTCTAAAAATTCAATGTAGTCTCGTAAATCCCTTTAAATTCTTTAGGTCCCTAAAATACCTTAATATCCTATGAAATGTCGTAAAATCTCTTAAAGTTACTTAAAATTCATTTCATAAAATGCCTTAAAAGTCCTTAAAATTACTTAAATCCCTTAAAATTTAAAAAAATTCCTAGAAATACCGTGAAATCATTTCATATCTCTAAAATCTCAATAAATTTCATAAAACCCTTTTAAATTCCTTAAAATTATTCGAAACCCCATGAAATCTTATAAAATCTCTTAAAATAGCTGAAAAAATCCTATGAAATCTCAATAAATTTCATAAAACCCTTTTAAATTCCTTAACATTATTTGAAACCCCATGAAATCTTATTAAATCTCTTAATATTCCTAAAAATACAATAAAATTTCGCAAAGTGCTTTAAAAATTCTTGAAAGTTCCTCAAATTACTTAAAATTCCACTAAATATCGTCAAACCTCTTAAAATTAGTTTATAATCCTCTAAAATCTCTTGAAACCCCTTAAAATTCCTGAAAATCCTATAAAATCTCAAAAAATTCCTTTTTTCATAAAATCACTTGATTCTCCTATAAAATTATTGAAAATCCCATGAAAATTATGTTAAATACATCAAAATTTCTGAAAATCGAATTAAATCTCGTTGAAACCCTTTAAATTTCTTAAAATTCTATAAAACCCCAGTAGTTGGTAAAATCCCTTAAAATTTCCGAAATTCCCTAGGATTTTACATTGAAATACGTTCAAAAATCTAGTGACTAATGTTAAGACATACTTGCCTTTTACAGCGTACCGACATTTTAAGCTCTGAACTCACTTTCCAAATTAGGTTCTAACGAAAGTAAAGAACTGTAGGATAGGAGATAATACTCCCCAAACGAGGATCCGTTTGCGGATGTTGGATAATAAGTTTAAAGCGAAATGGGATTCATTAGAACCGTCCCTGTGGATTTCGAAAACGAGATTGGCAATAGGTAAGGCGCGAAGAGCAAGGATAAGCAGGGAAGCCGGTCCAACAGACATTCCGAGACGAAAATCCTGTCACCGAAAATATATTTTCAACCAGCAGAGAATTCAATTATGCATAATTCACTTTTCCAGAATTGCCACTGAGAGCACAGTTTCTGCCTCGACATTAGCTTTCCCATAATAGCTTCAACTCACATACACACACAGTCATTAGAACGGCAAAAAGCGAACTTGTAAACTCGTTTCGAGTTAACTTAAATATATTTTAGTGAATTCACATGACATCCATAGAAATAGCAGAAGTGCTACTTTTGACACGCGAAGTTTCCTGACTATCGCCATTCAGACGCTTGCCGACCTTTTAAAAAAAATCCAGGTCTTTATATTTTTGTTCGAGACCTATTTTCGTAAATTAGGATGTGGAGATATATATTAAGTTTAATAAGAATAAAGCAAACTGCACATGTAACACTATGATTATTGCTTCCTCATAGAGGAAGCTTTGTAGTGGTGACAAAATCCAGTTTCCTAAAAAAGGTTTTTTTGAACATGTGTGTGTGTGTGTGTGTGTGTGTGTCATGATCCAGCAATTTCTTGAAAACGCGTAGAGATAAATTGATGAAATTTTGCATAGTTATTCCACTATATACCTAGTTGAATTTCTTACAAGGGTTTAACAAAATATTTAATTTTACAAGTTTTATATACTTTTATAATTTTCGTAAAATTAATTTTTCCAATATAACTTCTCAAATATTGAAAATTTAAAGCTGATGTAAAGAAAATAAAGATTCTTTGTGTCTAGACAAATCGATTCACCTGAAAGATTAATGCATTTTATAAAAAAATAAGAAAGTTATGCTTTATTGTAATTTTCGAAAATGAATTTTTTGAATAAAACTTCTCAAGTAATCAAAATTTAATGCTGATGTAAAGAATATGCAAATCATATTTGCTAACAGGAAGCAAAGTGCTCATTGAATGAGTACAAAAGTTGATACAACTTGACAGCTAGTTTTTTTAATATTGTACATAGAAAAGTTCTATTAGAACACTGAATTTGTGGTCTGCACTAGAAGAATTAACATAATATTAATAGACATTCGAAAATTTCATGCTGCGATTATAATAATGTGCCGATAATCGTGTTCATATTTTCTGTAGTGCCCGAAGCAATGATATATTGCGCAAAGCGAAATGGCTACAAGGGTGTTTATGTTCACACGAATGCATATGTCCGATCTCACCGATTCGTCATGATTAAGGAGCGAACGAGGTAGGGCCCTAGCCATTGTTATATCAAAATGTTCCTTTGATTGAATCTATTTTGGGTAATGGGCAATGTATGAACGATAGACTTTCGAAGGAAGGGGTCGGAATCATCGAGCGTAACGAAATCGGAGAAATATGAGATTACATGCGCTCGAGCTCTAAGGCCGATTAATATTTCTTAGTTCACTATGCGATTAACTGTACTACGAATTGCATTATTTATAACATACATTTACAATCCTCCTCCTATAGACACGTAACTTATACCCTTTCGTACAAGTTGAACATATTTTATTGTTTATAATTTCTCATATGAGAAAAAAGAAAGTAAGAAACCTAATACTAAAGTTTATTATAAATTAGATTCAATTATATTCGAGATGATTGAAATAATTTCATTCATTGGAAACAAATTGAATTTATGTACTTGAGATTAAATAATTCTCTTGGGTTGAAAATATCGGAATTCTGATTACAGATGGTCTATTTGAAAACGATCTGTTGGGATATAACAAAGCGAGTTTGAAATTCAGATTATTGAGGGCATGACTTCTGATTATGTAATTATCAGATGGAACTATATTAATGAGTGGAACTATTCCCTGTATATATTAGGCATGGTATTCATGTAAGGGATATGCAATATGCATAGTATAACTACATGCACACAATTGACATGTATCGCTATCCAATCGCTGTACAGTTAGCCATTAACGCATGTATGTTTCTGAATATCGGAAATGTCCAATATTAATCGCAGTATGCTCATCTACAGGAGCAAACAACCTGAATTGATAATTGCGATGTTATTTTGAATTTTAATAGATTTGATGGTATAATTTGATTTGTAATTACTAGTATTATATATTGTATTATACATGCCTGTTTCATTATCGCGTGCATGTACATCTTTTTTTTTATCCGTATTTGTATTTGTATATTTGAATTTATTTCAGTAATTCTAATTACTGAAATATAACTCTAATTCCTTAAAAGATTTTCTGGACCAGAAAAACAATTCCTGACCAAATACTATACAGATGAACTATAGATGATATTATGATTTCTGTACAATGCACAAGTACACAGGAATATGCTTTGCAACTATATCCTAATGAATTTTTGGCAGACAGCTGGCAGTGAATATCGTTCGCCACTATTTGCGCCTCTGTAGATTTTCACTTTACGCAACGTCGCACGTCTTTTTCATTTCGAGGAAACGTATCATAGCATCTGGAAAGATGAGCACAGAAATCGTAATATCCCCTTGTCATACTCCTTTGTAATTTTCAAAACGATGCGCGCACACTTTTTAATTACTTCCCCCTTGAAACATTTCATATTCTCTTCCTCTCTTAAAGCTTCTCCAACAGATTTAAATTTTTCTTTTAACATTTCGAATATAATTGTAGAAAAAAATGTTTGAAAATTTCTGCATGGAATTTAATATGAAAGAAATCAATTTAATGGAAAGGCAGAGTGCAAGAAATAAGCACATCACGTTTTATTCCGTATCCAATTTAGAGAAAGATGTCATCGTTATCGTCCCATAAAAAATCGAACACGCTTCGCAACCCCACATGATTATTCCTACGGTTATATATATTTGTATGGGTCATGTCTTTTTTACTTTTTTTTCTCGATTTGAAACAACTGTTACTACATTAAGCAAAGAGGTCAAAATAAATAACATCTAAAAATAAATGCATCTAAAGGGGGCTAAAAAATGTCTAAGGTATGTATTAAAAATGGAGAAACTCTTTGATTAGTCATTTCCATAAATTCTTGCTGTAGAGTTGATTTTTGGAAGGTGACAATGAACCCAGTCGGAATGCTAATCTGACATAATACTGATGAATTTATGGTATAGCTTCCAGTGACCCTGAACTTTAGATTCTTCATATATTCTCTCGTTTTTGCTCTTTGGATATGAGCCTGGTTGGTGCTTTTTTTTTTGGAAGATCAACATCGAGAAACCCGTTCAATCCTCACAGACAGGATCAAATAAAGAACAACTTTTCGTATTTCACTTGTAAGAAATCCACTTTTTCAATATTGGATATATATTCAATCTTGACGGATTTTCAGAAAAGCCCCAATTGTTTTACTTTTTATTATCTTATCACATTACTGTATTATTATTGCATTAACAAATGCGAAATATTTAGAAAGATTCCATTTATTACCTTTTCAGATTTTCAATAATTATAGTAAATTATAATCATTATAATTATAAATTATCAATTTTATATTTGATGTCAAACCGCGATGTTCGATGTCAAATTCGATGCAGTCAAACTAAACGAAATATATATTAAAATGTCAAAAATTGTAATAGAAGAGGGCCTTTTTCACCGAATTTTTTTAACAGACACCAAATCGACCAAAAGATTCCATATTTCAAGGGGAAAATGTCTGTTATTAAGATGTTTCATGCATTATTATCGAGTTGTACATGAAGAGGGGTTGAAAGTGGTCACGGATCGACAGATGTTATTTTCCCCGGAGACTTGATTTTTCACGCATGTGTCACCCTAGATTTGCGACAGCTCGAGGATATTACATATGTTGACAAAGAGTGAGACTATTATGGTCAATATTGGAAACATTTTGGCAGGCTTATTAGCAGTACATCACATAAAATAATATATTATATATATATATTCTTATATTACTAAAATGATCAATTAATTTACTGCATAGTTAATGGTTGCTAATCGTCTTTTTATAACTCGATATTTTTCATGGATTTTCATTACTTTCTATAAATTTTCAAAAGTCAATCAGGTTTGCAACAAAAATGTATGCAAAATTTTCGAGTAATTTCGTTACCCTACTTTTTTTTAGAGAGGATAATAAAAAAATTATTAGATCTCATCATATAATGGCTCTAAATCTGTCAGTAATTGAAATCAGTTTAGAACTGAGTGAAAGCAGTAAATCCAATGAAAAATCCTTATCCACAATTGACAGTGAAGATTTTTTTTTTTTAATACACTTAGCGACAATTCGCTTCCGCAAATCATGATTTATTCAATCGGATGCCACCAGTCATATTCCAATTCCATTCTCGCTTCATATAATCTGAACATTGTTGAAAATTCTATTTCAATCTGAAAATTTGTATTTTTTATTAAATTTTCTCTTCAATCTAGACTCTATAAAATCACAATTCATGCTCATTTTGCAAACTATTTCACCCACGTTTTACAATGATTGCACGGAGCGGTGCTTCACAGATACTGTTAATATAGTACCCATACATAGAATCTTGAATTGAATGGGGAATATCGAAGCGGTGAAGGAGTTCTTCACTGAAGGATGAGATGAAGGATGGGTATATAAAAGTTGCAATACAGTAGCTGTTGGAAAGATGTACATATCATAGTTGGATAAAGTGTTGGATGCTCGCAGGATGTTCGGATGTTGCATTCGTGAAGGTACACTCTTCGGGAAAGAGAATTCCGTGGAAGGGGGGGAGGCAGGGACGATGGGGGTGGGGGATTCTGGAGCGAGCTGAAGGGCCAAGGGGAATGGTGGAAGGTAAGAACGTCTACCTTGTAATTTACACACCGCGGGCCTCGGGCTATCCATCTAACTCAGGGATGGGCCCATCGGGTCCCAAAAGTGTCACTTTTCAAACTTTTTCGCAAGAAATCTCACCTTTTTACTGTGCCAGAAGTTCTTAAATAAATCATTACTAAGTTGAGCGATTAAGACTAATTTTCATTTATAGAATAGAATTTATCATGTCGAAGCAAGAATAATATTCAAAATTCCGGATGAAGTCCTAATTGGGCCTATACCTATATAAAAATAATTTTTATGATATTATATTTATCAAAATGATATCATATTTAGATATGGAAGTCGATTCCGTGACTGAATTAGAACCCTTCTTTCATAATCTAGATTTCTGACTTCGTACACTTTTTCAAAGTTAAAGTGAAACCAATAAAGTGAAACCAATAAATTGAAACCAATAAAGTAAGATAATTAATTGATATTGATGATGGAATATGATATTTGAAATTCAGTTCTTCAGATATTTTTTGGGACTGAAAATCAATGAGAAGACGAAAGTTTGAGTAAGTAGGATCGGCCCTGCACTCAAAGCCAAGCTTCAATACAACACTGCATACGTTTAGCTAAATTACACTTTATATATACCATTATTATTTCATGGGTCTCTGATGTGCCCTCTCACGACTGACGCCTTTTTCTCGCCCTTCCCTCCACCAGGTTCTCCCTTCTTTCTTCTCAGGCTTCCTTCATTCGTAGCTGCAAAAAATATCCCACGACTTTGTGGTATTACTCTGAAGCCACATTCCTAGCTTTTTTTTTTCTTTTTATTTCATAGAATTTCAACAAATTGTTTTAAATCCAATTTCAGTGTCTGAGTATTACATTGCGAACATTACGTACATTAAACATTTTTTAGAATTTAATTTTTAAATGAAATGTGTGGTCTCTACCTCGACCTTGTGTGTGGCCTTGAACTTGACCTTGAAGATATTTCCTCAGAACATAGTCATTTCTTTAAAATCTATATGTTAAACAAAATGATATTATTTCATGGGGTCCTAGTTTTCTCTACTTTTAGGAAAAACTAGGTCCTAATTGAGTTTCGTTTTTATAAAAAACTGAATTTTCAGTCCTCAGATGTTAATCCAATGATCAATCTTAATCAGAGACCAGTTTCATGGATATTCCATCACAGAATTACGTATTCAATTTTTCATTTGTTCTTCGACATCGACTGAACACTTTTTTGCATAAAAGAATAAACTTGGTCTGAATTTTCTATGTAATTTTCGATCTGAATCTGACAGAAATGTTTGTAAATCGTAAAGAATTTGTAGGCAATTTTTTAAAAGTCGTGACATGCGTGGGGGTTATTAATCATTCTGCCCACCAAACCAATATGTATCCCGCAGTATGTCAGCATAAGGCTGCCCGCCGAGTTAATTTAATTTAATTTGCGTGCATAACTTCCAAGACTGGCACTCATAAACTTATACAACCCTATGAGAAGCCTTTCTCCTTCTTTTTTCCACTTCTCTTTTCGTTCCCGAAAGCATATTCTCTTCAAATTTAATACAAAGGCACATAATCGCTCTGCTTGCCGCCCTATTCATGAAACTTGGTTCATAATTAAAAGAAAGTAAAAATTGGACTTGAGAGGTGAACTTCCGGTCGCAAACGTGACTTTAAAGTGGCAGAGGAAAGTAGTAAAAAATTGAGAATAATGAGCCCGTTGTTTCGAGAGTTGCTTTCTTCTTGTGCGCACTTTTGAGAGCTCTTGGGTGGATACGATTTTCAAGACGTTCTTCTAACTTAGGGTAGCCGAACCACGCACCCAAGCATTAGTTTATCGTCTATAATTAGGCGTGTCAATTAAAATTCCCCATCATCATCTCTGATTAAATAGAAACGATCATTTTTCTCTCAAACGAGCACTCAAAGGTCTACCATTTTCTTAAATAATTTACTGCACCTCATGCTTGTTAACTTTTTCGTTACTTTCCAGCACATCAAATACTTTAGTTTCAAGTTTCATCTCTAAAGTCTAATTTTCCGAGTATAGTATCAAAGTGATGATCAAAACTTATACTAAGTTTAATTAACAGTCTTCAATTCGTTAGCGGAGCGAAATCGCGGTAAAATACGTGATCTGACTTTCAGAGAAAAATTAGTACGCCTACTGCGATGTACTGCAGTCTGATTAAAATGCAAAGGCGTAAAAATCGATTGACAGATAAAATGAATCACAGTGGTAATCACTTCGATGAATTCTTGAATTGATTACGGTGTACTTCCACGGAAAAATTTATTGAAAAAGTACAATTAATCAATTATTGTGCACACGTCTATATATATAATGCAGAGCAGACAAAGTGAACTACAAACCAGAATGTTATAATTAGAAATTCAATAGATTGACAGAGAACAGCGGAAAATTCGTGGATCACTGGATCCATTATTGTGTGACTGACACTAGTACTTGGGATTTGAGTGGGCAACAGAAATGAGTGACGATGTGCATTAGGAATAATTGAAACATTTTCCACAATACTATCGGTCACGTTCTATTACAAGGTATAAAGACAAATATCATTAAATGCGTTGTATCGCTTAATTTATGATCGACGTTTGCAAATATCCCCGCTTGTATGTAGAATAGCTCATAGTGATTTATCAGTATCAGCTTGTGTATTATGGATATTTACTGAATGAATTAATAACTTCATTCACAATTAATTAAAAACTGTCAAAAACAAAAATTGCTCAAGCTACAAAATTTTAATGAAATTAATCGTAAATACGTCGTTGAATAACAATTGCGCCAATTCCGTTATTAATTAACGTACATATTAACTCTTCTAAAAGATCGAATGGCTGAATTTAATTGAACCAAATACTAATTTAAAATACAAGCACATTATCAATTTATCAAATTATTTTTGCGGATTAACTTCGTGTCAGGAACTGTATTATAAGTCCATAAAATTTTAAACATGTTAATTTTATCCGTCAATATCTGAAAGAAAATCAATGAAGCTGTGTGGTATGCATTTACTTTATTATTTTCATTCGGCGGTGAATATTATAATGAATTATGATTGAGCTCGTGCTTATCATGGGAAAGTTATTTTCTTCTACTCTCTAAATTTTAATCAGTGAAAATTTCACTGATGAATCAGTGATTTGAGACTTTTCACTGATCAATTTAGTAATTAGTCCACTGATTATCACTAAGTTCTTACTAATTTAGTTAATCAACCGATATAAACTTTATAAATTTCAATAAAGTATACTTATTATTTTTGGAAATCAAGCTCCAATTTCAATCTGTAAATTCAGTAATTGTGGAAATTTTGAATTCATAAAAGGTGTAAACGTAAACTACGAAGCGAAAACTATAAAAAATTAAAAATTTCCTGTAGCGAATATCGATATTGCTGCAGAAAAGATTTAATTTTTAATTATAGGACTAATTTCATATTTTTAAACAATTTTTATTCACGTTGGAATTTTAATTTGGATTTCATAGTAGAAGTGTGCTTTTAGTATTATTTAAATCTCAGTCTAAATTAAGAAGGTACAAGTTAGTGATGGGATATCGAAAAAAATATATCGATATATCGAATAAAAAATATCGATATTATCGATATTTTTTTATTTTTAAATAAATAATTGATTATATTATTTGGAAACACATTATTTTTCCAATTTTTTTTATTGAAATATCAAAATGTATTCATAAAATAGTATTACTTTAATACTATTACAATTTATAATATTGTAGTATTTTTAATAATTAATTTTGTTTTTAATTCTGCTTTTGTCTCTTTTTCTCTAATTATTATGACGCAACGCAAAACGTAATGGGATGTCACTTTATTCAATATTCAACAATCAGAACTATTAGAAGAGAAACAAACTCAATTTCTTTTGAGAAAAAAATTATTTTAATCGTTTTTGTGGATTGTTAAAGGAGTTTTAAGGAAATAAAACGATTAAAATAATTTTTTCTCCAGTTACGGCTGAGCCAAGGGAATACGCATTCTTATTGGATGCAGATTTTGTATTAAATTTTTTCATTCAATGAAAGTGCATCTTTCGGTAGATTTTTGCAGAATCAAAGGTATAGAATTAAAGTTTGGGAGAAATCCAATGGAATACATATTTGCATTGAATGAGAAAATGAAAATGCTTCTTCGGTTGCATTTTGGGAGAAATAAACAATTTTTAAATAAATAAAAAAAAATATCGGTATTGACTTTGATATATCGTTTTGTAAATATCGATATAAAATATCGATATATCGAATAAAAAATATCGATATTATCGATATTTTTTTATTTTTAAATAAATAATTGATTATATTATTTGGAAACACATTATTTTTCCAATTTTTTTTATTGAAATATCAAAATGTATTCATAAAATAGTATTACTTTAATACTATTACAATTTATAATATTGTAGTATTTTTAATAATTAATTTTGTTTTTAATTCTGCTTTTGTCTCTTTTTCTCTAATTATTATGACGCAACGCAAAACGTAATGGGATGTCACTTTATTCAATATTCAACAATCAGAACTATTAGAAGAGAAACAAACTCAATTTCTTTTGAGAAAAAAATTATTTTAATCGTTTTTGTGGATTGTTAAAGGAGTTTTAAGGAAATAAAACGATTAAAATAATTTTTTCTCCAGTTACGGCTGAGCCAAGGGAATACGCATTCTTATTGGATGCAGATTTTGTATTAAATTTTTTCATTCAATGAAAGTGCATCTTTCGGTAGATTTTTGCAGAATCAAAGGTATAGAATTAAAGTTTGGGAGAAATCCAATGGAATACATATTTGCATTGAATGAGAAAATGAAAATGCTTCTTCGGTTGCATTTTGGGAGAAATAAACAATTTTTAAATAAATAAAAAAAAATATCGGTATTGACTTTGATATATCGTTTTGTAAATATCGATATAAAATATCGATATATCGGACGCTAAATATCGATATTTTCGATATTTCGATATCGATATCCCATCACTAGTACAAGTGCTGCCAACTATTGGTCACTGTCAATCAGTGACTTTTTACTGATTCAGATTTAGAGAGTATGACAAATCTTTTAAAGTAATAGAAATGTTTCAATTATTATATGTCGTATAAATATAACAAGCCATTAATATTCTGCAGCGTTACGATAATAATTAAGAGAGTTGATGTAATTGTATTGTGTTCTAGTTCACGTCCACTGTTTCAAAATTTACCATTTTAATAAGCTCGTTACTGTTTCCCACGCTGATTACCTGTAATCGGATGTAACAGATTTGCTAAACTTTCCGCACAAATTAAATTATTCATATAATATAAGTTGCACTGCCCCAAATGAAAATTACGGGGTTGAGTCGATACTTACAACTGCCAATCTGTTTCAAATGCAAATTCCAATACTGGCAGTCTATTATAATCGATCCAACTAAAAAGGATCATTTAGTTCCAATTAGAAGTTCTTAATCATTACAGAAAAACCTGTAAAGGCCTTTGGTAGTCTTGGAAAGGCAACGGTTAGAAGTCAATCAGTCCTGAAAATTGTGAGTTGAAATCGTTTGTAGCGAGCATTTAATTGGGGCAATTAATGAGGGACAGACAAGAGTCTCAGAAAGTGCTAAAAAAAGTGGGGCTCGAAGACAGTTACAGAAAAATCCAAGTGTGTTTGAGTAAGAGGGTTGCAGAGAGAATGTTCCGTAGTGGATGGTTAGGCTTAGAAGAGGAGAGCCCTTCACTTTCTTCGAAGGGAAAGGACTTCAAATACGTTAGTTGAAAGGGACAGTCCCTCAGAAAGGGTATTTGAAGTGACCCTTGACGCATTATTTTCTCGATCGTCAATTCAGTAAGCTCATCCTGTCTTGGCCGATTAATTATAGGCTTCGGAGACTCTAATTCCGACTTACACGTAATTCTCATATAATAATGGAAGGATGGAAAAGGATCATAAAATCACAATTTATCTTCATTTTCACCAAAAGTGATTCAGTATTATCAAATATTATATTATCAAATATTATATTATCAAATATTATATTATTAAATATTATATTATTAAATATTATATTATTTAAACTGTGAATTTTACCAACGTTTGGAACGCGAAATGAAGTGGAATAAATTTATATAGTTTTTGAATTGGGTTGAAGTTTCAGACGTCTAGTCTGACGAATTTTTTTATTTTATTTTTTAAACATTTACTGGATTAGGAATATCAAAAAGAAGTTCTCAAAACTATTTTATTTTTATTTACTACCAAAAATTTACATGGCGTTGCTCGTGATTTTAAAAGATTTCAAGGAATTTTAAAAGTATTTTAAGGGATTTCGTGGGATTTTAAAAGAAGTTCTAGAGAATTTTAGGAATATGTGATAAAAAGACTTGGAAAGATTTCAAAAATTCTTAAAGAATTTTAAGACATTTTATTTGATTTCAGAGACTTTTAAGAATTTTTAAAATAGTTTATAAGTGTTATTAAAAGGATTTTTCTGACTTTTTTTATTGATTTCACTAGATTTGAAGAGATTTAAGTCATTTAAATTGATTTTAAGGAAGTCCAGGAAATTTGAGTAAATTTCAAGGGATTTTGAAATATTTTTAACGATTTCAAGATATTATAAATGATTTTAGGGATTTAGTAGGGATTCTACAGGAATTACAAAATTTTAAGGATTTAAAAAGAATCAAAAATATTTCAAGGAATTTACTCAAATTTTCTACTTATTTAAAATTCCTTTTTTAAAAAGTTTTAAAATATAAGATTAAAAATTTAAAAGAAAATTTAATTTAAAATGTTTCAAAACAGTTTTAAAATATCTTTTAAACATCTCCTGAAATTTTTACAAGAATCTTCGAATTCTCTTAACATTTCTTTATATCTAGTGAAATCTTTGAAAAATCCTTTTTATAACTATTTTCAACGCTTATAAAAAACCCCAAAATCATTCGAAATCTCTTATCCTTTTATCCTTTGAAATTTCCGGTTTCGAATTCTTTTTAAATCCATAAAAAAGGAATTAAAATCTCGTCAGATTTCTTTTAATTTTTTAAAATCATTTGATATATTTTCAAATTCATTGAAATTCCTCAAAATTAATTAAAAGTACTTAAACTTTGAAATTTTTTTGAATTTTTTTTTTACATTTAATCCTTTTCATCTTTTTTCAATAAAAATGATAAAGTTGAATCGTATGAACAATTATTGACTTTGAAATTTTACGATAATTGCAGGTCATTTCCGGTCTGGAATTCATTTTGAATCCTTAAAAAAAGAATTAAAATCTTATCAAATCTCTTGTAATTCTCTAACGTTACTTTTGATATCTTTTCAAATTCGTTGAAATTCCTTAAAATTATATAAAAGTACTTATACTTTTTGAAATCTTTTGAAATCGCTTCAAATTCTTTAAAATCTTTAAAATCCCTTAAAATTACTTAAAATCTCTTGAAAACCTTTGAATTTTTTTTAATCATTTACAATTTCTTAAAATCGTTTTAAATCTTTTGAAATTCCTATAATTTAAAATCTGTTGGAATATTTTTTCAAATTCTTGTCAAGTCTCTTGTAATTCTCTAAAATTATTTTTGACATCTTTTCAAATTCGTTGAAATTCCTTAAAATTAATTAAAAGTACTTGTACTTTTTGAAATCCTTTGAAATTTCTTGTAAATCGTTAAGATTTTCGAAACTCTGGAAAATTTTTATTGTTGATATTTTTATTCCATTAAATTGAAAAAAAATCGTCAGACGTCTGAAACTTCAGCCAAATAGTTTTTGAAAATGCAAATAGATTAAAACAGATATCAAATGTAATATTATAAGAAGTAATATTTTCAGGAAAATAAACTGGGTAGTGAATCCCAGCGCGAATATGAATGTAAGTAGGTCAAAGTAAAATATCTGGAGTGAAAATTCTTGGTTACAAGTGTGAATAGTGAGCTGGAAGTATTTGTACTGAATCGTGCATATAATATGATAAAGCGGCAGAAAGTACGTGGCCTGTCAACTGTAAATCAGGAGAGATGAAAAATAATCTTCCCCTTTAAAAGACCATAAAAGAATGAAAGAGCACCTGGCTACCAGCCAAAACACTTTGTTTCCTAAAAATCCAGATCTTGAGAGAACACACCGGGAGTCATCGACATATTTGTGGAGAAAGGATAATATATCAAGTGTTCTGAATGAAACACTATTAATAATCTAACACAAGTGAATATATTTTAAAAATATTTTTAACATACAGTGAAAGAGAATAGGAAATGTGTGTTAGTGCTTTTTTTAAATACAAAAGCAGTTTTTCTTCTAAACTATTTTTTAAAATCTGCAGTATAAGAAAAGTAATGTCCAGGCACATCATACGTAGATATCACATTAGATGTACATAAGTGCTCATAAAAAGCAATGCTGCGCATTCACGATCTCGTATACCTGTGAGCCACTTTTATGTCTCTATTTTATTTTAAAATGCTATGGTTTCATGGGCAATATTATTATCTGTACGGAAAAAAGCTTTATTTTCCTGACATACATATACATCAAGGAAAATGAAGTCACTGGAAAATTTTACTACTTGTTTTCTCACTTTTACGTCCTTTAGTCACATAAACATCAAGTTAGATTTCTTTTAAAAAATATGTAGAAAGTGATAGATGATGTCAATTCATATATTACTTTCCTCTTTTTATTTTACTGTAATTTTTTATTTTATTGTAATTGGAGTTCATTTCCTATTTTGAAATTTTCATGGATTAATCTCGGACTGAAGATTGAAATATCTTCCTAGATAGGAAATGATAAAGAAAATAGGGAAGTAGGAAATGACAATAGAATCTCTATGTCCTTTAATACCGCTGAAAGGAAACTGAAAGCGCGTACATTGAAGTTCAGTTATTGCATAAAGGCGGAAGTGAAAAGTTCGTCGTCATCAAGGTAACTTATCTATCGGTTATCAGGGAGTTAATAACTTAGGAGGATATTGAACACTGAAAACAACGCGTCAATAGGCCTATTATGAAGATGATTAAAACTTTGTCTTATCCTGAACATTCAAACCTCGATATACTCACATTTCACAAAATTTATTGCGAATTACTTCATTGTTTCTCGTCAGAGGATATTCGTAAATTCATGAAGCTGTTAATTAAAATTGTCCCGCAATTCGCAATAATATGTCTATTAAATGAGATATTAAAATCGATAAATGTTAATCTATGCGCGAACTAGAATTGCATTTGAATTGAGTGTAGTTACTTAATTACACCGAGAAAATTAGATCATGAGATATTTAATGATAATGCAAATATTCATGACGAATGAGAAAACTGTATCAATTTATAAATTATTAGCCAGTTGTTAATGTAGACAGTTAAATATTTAGTTCATTGTAAAACCGAAAGACAGAATATTGTTCTTAAAGTGACCGTAAATCATAATCTCGATCAATACGCATAAAGCAAGATTTAAATCATTTCAATCTTTGACTCTCGTGTCGAACATATTGAAGGATCAAACGATTAATCCAACAAACAATATGCCAAGCCCGTGACAATATGTTCAATTTATAATTTATCACTCGCTCTTGGATAATGGATTTTTCATTTGAAGAGAGTGCGAAATATGTCCGAGTTACCAGCAACTCACACCTAAAGTAATTATTTATCCCAACGCGAATGACCCAGCTTTTTGATTTATACATTCACATATATGTTTATTGTGTTTGTATTGTTTTCAATGTCGATTCACGTCACTCTCAAAAGATGTACTCTTTTATAGGACAAAAATATGGGTCATCGATAATATTATACAATTAATCTTTGTCTAAGGATTATTTATATATTTTTCTTTATATTTTCTCTTTTTCTCCAACTAAAATAAGACTAAATACGTGACACTGGTGACAAATTTAAGACGAAAAGAATTTTTAAAAGCAACACGTAGAGCTTTAAAACAGCAAAGATTGGTCCAGGAAGGAAGATGCTGGTACGAAATCTCGTAGCAGTAAATTGTCTTTTATGTGGTGCGACCTTAGTAGCTCTAAACATTAGACTGGGCAGTGATTCTCTTGCAGGAAAACATGCAAAGTATATAGACGAAGAAGTGTGAGGGGGAGACTCTCCACACAGATTTTGAAATATGATTGTGGTGTTGATATAAAGCATCCAGTCTGACTTTACAACGTACTAAAACTACGAGATTGAAGGTGAGGGATAAACACGAGAGACAGCACGAAACCGACCCTGTCTTCGAAATTCGCCAATCGAGCACCGCCCTTTTCTTTTTTGCCAAAGTCCCTTTCCTTTCTTTGAAACAGGATCGATCGTAAATGTACACTGACAACAAAGAATAGGTCTACGTAAGGTATAAAGCTCAGACCAACTATTATCTAGATTTACTGGCAGATCGTGGCAATAATGCGTTCGTTTACTGTCTCTCAATAATTTAAAAGAGACTATTATGATCATTGACCAACTTCCACTCAATCAAGAATCGATTTCTCCAATTCCGTTATTATTACTCCTGGAACAATCATACTCACTTCCTGGATACTTCTGTTCCACAAAAACTTTCTAAAATAAGAAAATAATCCCATTTCACAGAGAAGTACTTGCAATAATCGTCAGTTTTCCACTAGTTTTCCCTTATCTGGAAAATTAGAAAGGCCCCATACTCTCAATGGTAAATTCATCATGAAGGGAAAACTGGTCAATATCCCATTAGGATTAAGAAACTATAATGGATTCATTATTTGCAATATATAATTACTTATAACTAGTTAATTTTTTGACAAAAAAATCCTATTATATTATACAAAAATGTAATTATATAGAAACAAGTGGTTTTAAGGAATTTTTAGAGAATTACAAAATAATTCACGGGTGTTTCACGATTCTAGAGTAATTAAAATATTTTATTAAATATTTCAAGTATTTTTAAGAAATTTAATGGAATTTCAAGAAATGTAATGTGATTCTCGAGATTTTAATAATATTTTAAGAAATATTACAAGATTTCAAAGGTATAAAGATTTACTAAAAGATTTCAAGGGAACTTTAAACGACTTTAATATATTTCAAGTGGTTTTAAAGAATTTTTAAAAAGTTCGAAAGAATGAAAAATTTTTAAAGGATATTAAAAGAATTCCAAAGAATTGAAGAATTTTAAAAAATTTACAAGGAAATTTTAAAGTAATTGTAAATATACTGAGAAACTCTATTTTAGAAAAATTACTAATATCGATAGCAAGTATAGGGTCAAAATCTCAAAATTGAGACATTTTAATACATTTCAAAAGAATTCAGAAGAGTAACGATTTCCAAGAAATTTCAAAAGATATTTCAAAAAGTATAAGTACTTTTATATAATTTTAAGGAATTTCAACGAATATGAAAAGATATGAAAAGTAATGTTAGAAAATTTCAAGTGATTTGACAAGATTTTAATTCTTTTTTTAAGGATCCAAAATGAATTCCATACCGGAAATGACCTGCAATTATCGTAAAATTTCAAAGTCAATAATTGTTCATACGATTCAACTTTATCAATTTTATTGAAAAAAGATGAAAAGGATTAAATGTAAAAAAAAAATTCAAAAAAATTTCAAAGTTTAAGTACTTTTAATTAATTTTGAGGAATTTCAATGAATTTGAAAATATATGAAATGAATTTAGAAAATTAAAAGAAATCTGACGAGATTTTAATTCCTTTTTTATGGATTTAAAATGAATTCAAACCGGAAATTTCAAAGGATAAAAGGCTGAAGGATTTAAAAAAATTCTCAGAGATGCTATAAGAAATTTTGATTGATTTTAGGGTTTTTTATAAGAGTTGAAAATAGTTATAAAAAGGATTTTTCAGAGATTTCACTATTTAAATAGTAAAATTTATTATTTTCTGTATTAAAATGTCTCAATTTTGGGATTTTGCCCCTACTTGCTATCGATATTAGTAATTTTTCTAACACAGAGTTTCTCAGTGATAGAAATCCCGACTAGGGCCTGATCAGAACCCTATTTTAAATAGAACAAAATGTGGTAATTTCTGCACGGGGATCTTTATTCAAAGAATTTTAATGATAACGCTGAAGGGCGATGTTAATTATTTCTTGTGTAATTTAAATCGAAAAATCGCGTGCAACAACGCAGGCTTGGGCAAGCGAATAATTTTACAGTCGACTTATTAGTGGTGTGCAAATTGTATTCAGCTCGAAGTCAGTTTAACTTGACTCAAATCAATTTATATACACCTGCGACTTATTAAAAGCATATGAATTTAATGAATATGTCAATAAAAATCCAGATGAGTGTTTTAAACAATATTTTTTTAATAATACTAATAATACAGCTAGTAGACTATTCGCAGCACGAAAGCCCTATAAAAAGCAAAGACGGTTGTAAGTTGCATTGCAAGGATCGTCGACAAAGTTACTACCCTTAAAAATGCATGCCATCCCTCACGTACTTTTTTTATAGACTTCCGTCGTGAAAATGCACCCCCTCTTTATACACACGTATATTACAAGGTAGGAAAAATGCATTTACGTGTGCTTGACTGCCCGTAAACGTAACTAACGATAAGTTGGTATAGTTTGTTCTGGGGTTGATAGTTTGGAGAGTTTGTCGGGAACGAAATTGCCTTGAAGTTGATCAAACGAACGTCGATGATCGTTGAAAATTGTTGGTAACAAACAATTATTAACAAACTTTCCTTGCCGAGCAATTCATCGGTTTTACCTTAAAACTTTGCTTAACAATTGCGCTCGCCCTCGTTAGATTCTCAGAGGTCGCTCTCATAATCAGGGTCAATCCGAAACCTCTAAGCCTGTTCAGGATATCATGTTATGTCATTCGATCTACCGTATATCTCCGTCATGAAAAACTTTGATGTAACACGAGTAAGAAATTTATGGTTATTGCTGAAATAAAGTATGTCTTTGGATTTTTATTCGAGCGAAACACTAAATTATCATGTGCACCAGAGACGTGACTTCGAGGTGGCAATTATTACCTGTCCGTGTCTCCGTTTTAAGTACCGGACATTTTCAAGATTATTTTCAATTGTGCCACGAGTGTACCTTTGTCCTCGAAAACAAAAATGAAAAGAATGTGAGAATGGTTTCAATTTAATTTTTAACGTTAAGTCGCCAGGATTCTGGAAAGAGTTTCAAGTCAGAACAACTGTTGTAGGAAGTAAACCACGTGCAATTTATGTAACGCGCATTATTCCGCATTCTCTACTTTTCGCTGTTCGCAAATAACTCGCCAAACGAAAAATAGTGTAATATTTCTAGGGGCAGCTGTGCCGCTGCTCCCGCAGAGATTCTAATAAGGACTGCATAAAGTTTAGAAATTAATGCTCCGTACTCCTTCTTTCACTTTAGTTCTCTTTCCCTCAAATTTATTGGTTTCCCCTCTCCTCCTCACATGCACTTTTTCTGCAAGCCGCTAACTAAAATCAATCGCGGCATAGAGCTGCTTTCCCTCTTTTCACATCTCCAGGGGGCTTTCGCAAGAAATCGCCAAGATAAATGTTACTTGAACTAAATAAAGATACACGGCAGCTAAAGAGTTAGTAGATTTTTTTATGCCGCCAAAGAGGTCTTTGACAAGATTAAGTCCTCTTTCAGAAAGGGAGAAATGCGGATAAATGGTGCTTTAGCATTTAATCTTTAACAGGGAGAGCGAGAAAGTACTGAAAGTGGAAATAATATATAGAATGAGACATATAGTAAATTGTTCCTGCAGTTGAAAACAATATCCGAATGCAGTGGAGGAAAAATTGTAATGCGTTCTTTGTGAATGTCTATTCAACGCGTGAACCCGTTTGTTCAACACGCGATGGAAGCATTAAACAACCCTTAATGCTTACGTTGGCATCGATCTTGCTCCTTGGCAACGTTGCCCGGAATATCAGGGTTGAACACGATAAATTTCTAGATTGAAACTTCAGTCTTTACACATTCTTGTGATAACAATCTCCTGTGTCGTAACAAAATTTTATTATACTTTGCCCCTCTATTTAAAGGCAATCTTGACGGGATCAAACTTTAAGCGTGTCGTAAAAATATCTCGACTTTTCCCATCTGATGTAAAAGCTATCACTGAAAATTTAAAAAATGGCGGGAATTTTGATATCTGATTTATAAAATGATTTTTTAAGTATATTATATATTATATATTTATCTGGGAAAATCATGGTATTGCACTTTAATGTCGACCCTCGACTCAATTTCAATTTTCATTTGTTATTATTGATACAGTCAGTGAAGCGCATAGCGACACATGAAATCCCGCCGCTTCAACTTTCGCGTAATAGAGCACTGCGGCTATACATACATATATGCCGGAATTTAATTCAAACGCTTCTGAATAGCGCTGCCTCTCAGCATCAGCTCTGAAAAGTTCCGTACCCCATAAATTCAGTGCAAGAAGCATCGCGTTTATCCGAACAATGCATCGGAACACCGACATGCAACCCAGCGTATTGCATTTGGAAAATTCGCATGAAAAGAGGGCATAATGCGATATGCTTAATGTGCCATATACGTTCAATTCAATAATCAAATAATAAACTCGATCAAATAATCCCAAATGGAAGTGAATGTAATTTTGCATTTCTGCAATTTATGGACATCAGAATTCACAAAAACCGCCAAGTATATTACCTATATATATATATATATATAACAGTTGTCAGAATGCAATTGTATTTTTTTATGTCGGTTTATTATCATTTTCTTTTATTTGACATAATCAATAGCATTAAATAAATAGCATTCTATTTATTAACTTCATAAGCTTTTTCTGTAGCGAATATTATGCGAGCTGATTGAATTATGCGATTTTCCGAAAGTCGGCTTCATATATATATGTAGCAATTTCAATGAAATATAGTGCAGCTATTTAGAGGTTTATATCGACCGCTTTTGTGACAGATAATTTCTCTGCGTTGTTACGTTACAATAAATGTCTGGTAACTAAGCATAAAACAGATGATTAATAATGTCGCGTGTTCGAGGGTTTGCACGTAAGTGAACACTGAACAGTGCTCACGATTGTTCTTATTTTTCTTATTTTTCACGGCAAGCGCCTTTATAATTCTGTATTCACATGAAGAGCGTGCTTTCACCTCTGAAGTGACGCGCTAAACCAGAACGACAGTCTAAAATGCCACTGGTTCCTGGGGTAAAATATCACTGTCGCGTACACTATTTGCTTGGGGTATAAGTATGCGTAAAAACATCCCCGGCTTCGTGATAAGCCACAGCTCTTCCGCGAGGTTGAAAAATCGTCCTTGGAATTGTACGCTCCCTTGTTTTACATCTCTGCATCTCTGGTTACAAACAACGGTAGGTATACTTGTCAAAAACTCTGAAAGAATACAAACGAGGCAAAGTCCTTTGCAAATTAATCGAATTTTACTTTTTTTCAGAAAGACATCGAAACCTATGTATACACTGAGAAACTCTGTGTTAGAAAAATTACTAATATCGATAGCAAGTAGGGGTAAAATCCCAAAATTGAGACATTTTAATACAGAAAATAATAAATTTTACTATTTCTGTATTAAAATGTCTCCATTTTGGGATTTTGCCCCTACTTGCTATCGATATTAGTAATTTTTCTAATATAGAGTTTCTCAGTGTAGATATTACTTTTTAATATCCATTTTTCTCCGTGTATCTTAAAATGGATTAAAATCCCTTGAAATATTTTAAAATTCGTGAAAATCTCTTAAAATTCTCAGAAACTTATTGAGATTCCTTAGAATTCTACGATAACATTTAAAATTTCTTTATATCCTTTAAAATCCACTACAATTATCATAAATCTCATTGAAATCCATGAAATTCTTTAAAATTTCACAAAAATTTTATAAAAATCATAAAATTCCAATAGAATTCTTAAAAATCTTTACAAATTTCATGACATCCTTAAAAATCCCACAAAATCTTTTAAAATTAAGAAAAATATTTTGAAATCTTTTATAAATCCTAAATATCTTATGAATTTTGTACAAATTTCTTAAAAATCTTTTAAAATTCCATAAATTTCTTTACAATTCCACGAAATATCCTAAAATCCCTTAAAATTGTACGAAATCTTTTATAAATCCTAAATATCTTATGAATTTTCTGCAAATTGCTGAAAAATTTCTCAAAATTGCATGAATCCCTTTACTCTCTAAACTTGAATCAGTGAAATTTAACTGATTACCAGTCAAATTTCACTAATTTGCAGTGACTCTTTTCTCACGATTTTAATCAGTGAAAATTCCCGTGTGGAAATTTTGTAATAGCGCTAGCTAGGCCCAAACTAGGACAAACTTGGTCCCAACTTGGAGATCTAGAAAAAAGGATATTAAAAAGTAATATCTACACTGAGAAACTCTATGTTAGAAAAATTACTAATATCCATAGCAAGTAGGGGCAAATCCCAAAATTGAGACATTTTAATACAGAAAATCATAAATTTTACTATTTAAATAGGAAAAATTACTATTTAAATAGTAAAATTTACTATTTTCTGTATTAAAATGTCTTCATTTTGGGATTTTACCCCTACTTGCTATCGATATTAGTAATTTTTCTAACACAGAGTTTCTCAGTGTACAAAATTAATACAAAATAATTAAGAGTTTATCATTATTGAAATATAGAAAGTCATTCGTTTTATAATTTCAGGAATCTCCAAAGTTTCACTAAAATTCCTAAATAACATATTGTGAAATTCGGTACATTCACTAAATTCGCACAATTTCCAAACCAATCAGGTTTTCAACAAAAATATAATGAAATGTGGTAACATCATTTTTTAAAGATATAATGGAGAAATAAGAGTTAAAAGAAAAATACGTGACAGCAGTTAATTTGATGAGAACAGTTAACTACATGAGAATGTTAAACTATATTTGTTAATTTGTTTTGTAAATGAAAAAAGTAGTTGAGCTCATAAAAGTAAGTCAGCATAGAAACCGTTTATGCATGAATATTACCCTAAGGTCGTAAAAAGCCGCAAAACATTACCTTATTAATCGTGACAACTAAAAAGTATAAATTACGACGTAATTAATCGAACTACTCGTTTATCGCTCAAACTTCCGTTAGTTGAGTCAACCGAGCAATGAACGAGGTACGTGCACACAGATCCTCATTATAATATTAACCGATACGATCAAACATTGATGTTAAATCGATCCTATTACCTATAGTTTCCCGCGCGTTATGTGCACAATGACTTTATCCATGAGTACACAGCCATTCTCGACTCTTCAACGCCTCGTTACTCCTCTAACGATTTTTGGCAGAACATATTAATCGAATTTTCGATGACCTAAATAAAGAGTATAATAAGCACATTAATATTTTTATATAAATCCGTTTCCGCTCTCGCCTCGATACATAATTGCAAATTTTCAACAATCGATGCCATATATTACTGAACCACCCAAACCCTTGGTCGAATTGCATTATGAATTGAGAATGAATAATGTTGCAGTGTGAAAGAAAAATACAATTTCCAATAGTTTCAGAGAGCGCCCTAAATATTGTTAAGGGGTTATTCTACTTTATACGCTTAAAGAAAAGAGCTATTTTTCAACATTTTTTTTGAGTATCTATTCTGAAAAGATGATTGAAGATGAATTTTGAATTTGGTTTCGTTAATAATCATTTTGTCACGAGTCAAAATAGGTACATTGAAAATCTAGGAATTTTAAGGGAATTTTATGGAATTTTTAAAGATTTCATGGGAGATAATGGTATTTTAAATGTTATGGTAGAATTTTAAAGAATTTCAAGAAGTTTCTTGGAATTTTTAGAATTTTTCACGACTTTGATCACATTTCAATCGGACTTGAAGGTACTTTTATGACTTTTAAAATATGTATTTTGTGGGATTTAAATAAGGAATTTAAAACTGTATAGGGAATTTTATTCAGGAATTTCACAAGCTTTTTAGGATTTTAAAAAGATTTTGTAGAATTTACGAAGATTTCGAAAGTTTTCGTCAAATTTTAAGGGTTTTCAAAAATATATCTAATTTATAAAAGATTTTGTAATATTTTTAAGGATTTCATGGAATTTGATGAAATCTTTAATGATTTTAAGAGATTTTAAGAGTTGAAACATTTTTAGAGGTTGCTAGAAATTTTTAGAGATTTTCACTAATTTTAACATGGATTTCAAGAGATTAATGATTTTGAAGGTTTTTATGTGAATTTTTAATGATTTTTAAGTGACTTTTAAGAAATTCAAGAGATTTTTAGGATATTAAAACGATTTTGTAGAATTTTATGAGATTTTAGGATATTTCGTCGAATGGAATTTCGTCGTATGGAATTTCTAATAATTTTAGGTGATTTCGAGAGATTTTTCTGATATTTAAATGATTTCGTAATATTTTTAAGGATTTCATGAAATTTGATGAAATCTTTAATGATTTTAAGATATTAGAGATTATATAAAATATAATAAATTATATAATATTTAAAAAGAAGATAAATGCGCGCGCCGAGCGCGCTTTCGTTCTTGTGTCAAGAAAGATATGGATATAAATATTTTTAGGTATGATAAAACATGTCTTAAAATACGTAAAAAAAATTGTTTTTTATTTATTTTATTGCATTGTTATTTTAAACGCGTTTTTCTCAAAACATCGTTTTTAAAACTGTACCAAGGATTTTATGAAAACTATTCGACCAATCCTTATATCCCTGGTACCGTTTACCCTTTTGATTTTGAGAAGTCTACGCACAATAATTATTTTTAATATAAACATTGAATAACGTTAATAAAAAAAATGTTGTTTATGTAGTTTAATACATACCTAGTTTTATCATACCTAAAATTATTTATTTCCATATCGTTCATGATATACTCAAAAAAAAATGTTCAAATATAGCTCTTTTCTTCAGCTTATAAAGTAGAATAACCCCTTAAGTAATTTTATGAAAGAAAAGAGATTTTTTTTCCTGGAGATGAAGGACCTTGAATTTAAATTTGCTTATGTGCTTTATTAGACAGGAAACTGTAAGTCGACATTATTTCGACAGAATCTTGACATATACATCGGAGTATAACAAGGGTTTGTTATATGGCTGAAAGGAAGGTTTGGTTACGAGAAGCAGAGTATTCAGAACAACCATATATATATATATCTATATCTATATATATAAACGTATATATCCGACGCAATTGATAATGCAATATCACAGCGAAGAGCCGCTGTAGAAGAAAAGAGGTTCGTGATTCGAGTTTTCTAACAGAGGGTGACACAAGTAATAGGGCGTTATCGTGTTTCAAGCTGACGTTAAAACGACGGTAAACGAGATTGGCGAACAGATCGCGATTTGGCTTCACTTCCAAACAAACAGGAGATTGAATTTAGATATAATAAGCTGAGAATATCGCAGAACTGATAAGGACCCACGAAAAGATCAACACAAATTATTATCTGAGATAAAGGGAAGAATTTTCTTATAATAATAAAAAAAAATGCATAAAGACTTCTGATTATATTAATTTATAAAAATTGTACAGTTTAGTAGAGAAGATAAATGGGAAAAGGTTTCAATTATTCATTAAAGTAAAACTTTGGAACAATTTCATTAAATTTAATCGACCGGACAAACTGGTTTTGGATTTCGTGCGCTCACTCCATGTCAAACGGAATGAGAAAAAACTGCAAAATGATTGCAATTGCTCCCGATTATCCGCATTATGGGTTATCCATTTCTTCGGCCACGATACCTGCGTTTTTTATCTTTCCTCGTTTATGTATGTGTGCACATATATATGGTACATATGTATATACATATATATATATCTTTCGTCCAGGCTTATCCCATCGGATTGCCGGCTGATCGGTATCTCTAGATCCAGCATTCGCTTTGACCGTAGGCAATTAAGGAATCGCAATAGTGGAAATATAGGAGAGTGAAAGAAAATGATTTCAGCGTTCCGTTAACGAACTTCAATGTAGGAGAACATGGGCAGATAGACAGATAGATTAGAAGAGATAGATGAAGATATAGATATACTAGAATGAAATTCTCACAATGGGTATTTAAAAAATATAATAAAAAAGCGTAATGCAATTTTGACAAGCGAGTCTGCTTTCTTCACGGTTGTCAAAAATTTTAGCCAGATATTCACATCTAAATTCTCGTAATAACGGTATTTTAATAATTTTCTCACAAATGCTGCATATTATTTACAAAAATAAAGTTACAAATTTCAAATTTATGTAATAGTTTTACACTTCATAAAACCGGGAACGTAAATCTTTAGAAAATCCATTTAATTAAACTATGGTAAATTGCAAAAGGTAGCTTTCCCAGGAAAATAGAGTCTAGACATAAATTATTTAATAAATATTAATTTTTATATTTTTAATGTATATTCGATTCTTAGATAAGGTACTTATCGGTACGGGTACAAAATCAATTTGAAAGAAGAGTCGAGACTAAGCTCTTAGCACGAATTAACCATTAGAGGTACCCTAGGAACTCGAATATATCGGATCATTTGTAACTCAGCAACGCTCGATAAATCTCCATCTTTTATTACTATAAATTCCCAGGGATGTGAATTTTTGTTCCTCTGGAGTCGACCGGTCAGGCGGAGAGCAATAAATGTTATATAGGTATATAAACCGCAATAAGCTGTATCCGCGTGACTCTGCTGTATATAATCACAATTAGCGTCCTATTAGGCACCGAATGAGGCTCTTTATTTATGTCTTGTATTAACATACCTATGTACCTCACTGTAAACTTATATCGTTTCCATCATCCTTCAAAATCCTCGTCTCTTTTCCCATCCCTTTTGAGGTCGATCGTAGCTTTTAATGTCACTTCAAAGTTTATTATCAGTCAGCACGTAATATCTGCTGCTTCGATTTTACGACTTTGACGATTACTCTCATCAAATCCTATGGATGTCATCCGATACTCTATCAAATTTAACTATTTGTCTGAAGGTACTAAGTATTATATTTTATGTCACTATTTGAATTCTTTTCAACATTAAAATTTAAATATTACCAGCATCTATGATCCGCAAGATTAAATTCTCGTTTTTTTCATTCCTTTTGCGAAAATTATTATGAGGACTCTAAAAAGTTGTAATTACTTGTTTCAGGAAACTCAACAAGTTTCATCCAATATCTTAAAATCTCTTTAAAATTACTTAAAATCTTATTAAATCCCATTAAATTTCTTTAAATCCCTTTAAGGGAATTTGAAAAAAAAATTTTTTTTAAATGTCAATATTTAGGACCAGACAAACGTACCTTAAGGCTTTAGCTTCAAAAATAGAACTTTTTAATGTGGCATCTCAGTAAATGTAGACGTAGCGTTACAGAGAAAAAAATGTCGGTAAACTAGGGATCGGGTAAGTAATACATGCCCTTAAGATCCTTCAAAATATGGTGAAATTCCTTTAAACTTTGTAAAATTACTTGATATTTCTTGACATTTTTTAAAATTATTTAAAACTACTCAAAAGCTCTTAAAATTGCTGAAAATCAACTTAAATTTCGTAAAATTTCATGAAATGTCATGAAATATCTTAAAATTCCTGACAATCCAATGAAATCTCGTAAAATCTCTTGAAATTACTTAAAATTTCATGTATTTTCATAAAATTTCTGACAAGTCTTTAAAATTACTTAATATCCCATAAAATTTCTTGCAATCTCTTTAACACTATATTCAAAATATGCTGAAATTCTTTTAAACTTTGTAAAATTACTTGATATTTCTTAAAATTATTTAAAAATACTCAAAAGCTCTTTAAATTGCTGAAAATCTACTTAAATTTCGTAAAATTCCATGAAATATCATGAAATACCTTCATGCAATTTTGTAAAATCTTTGGAAAGTCTTTAAAATTACTTAATATGCCAAAAAATTTCTTACAATCCCTTTAACATCCTTCAAAATATGGTGAAATTCCTTTAAACTTTGTAAAATTACTCTCTAAATTCGAAACTGTAAAAACTTACTTTTTCACAGTAAAAACTCACTGTTTCACAGTAAAATTTTACTGTAAGTAAGTTTTTACAGTTTCGAATTTACCTATTACGAAATAGCGTAAGATCACTTAATATCTCTAAAATCTCAATAAATTTCGAAAAACTTTTTTAAATTCCTTAATATTAAAAATGCCATAAAATCTCTTAAAATACCTGAAAATCCTATGAAATTTCATTAAAAATTCTTGAAACCGCTAATAAACATCAAGCAATTAAACAAACCCCGAATTCGGATTCAAAAACCCCAAAAAAACTATATCTATTTTTTTTAAATTTCTTTATCAGCTTGTTTTCAATTTGACCTTCAAACGACCTTGAAGCTTATGTGATAGAAGTTAAAGGACCATAAATAAATTAGACCAAAAATCGTCCAAATTGATCCTCCTTCTTCATAAAATTCTTTGAAATTCCGTGAAATCCATTAACATCTCTAAAATAATCTGCAGATAGTTTTCAACTTCGACAAATTCATACAAATTGCCTGATTTCCAAAAAAACCAATCAGGTTTTCTCAAAAATGTTTTCGATATTTTCGAGATATGTATAGAATAACCGCTTTTTTTAGATAGGATTTTAATTCACTCTCTAAATCTGAATTAGTCATAAGTTACTAACGAAATAGTGCCAAATCGTTTACTAATACACTTTAGTAAACATGTTTACTATCAATTAGTTAAAAACTACTAATTCACAGTAAAATAGTACTAATTCAGTTAGTAACGGTAACTAAATCAATTAGTAAGCTTTACTAATTGAATTAGTACTATTTTACTGTGAGTTAGTAGTTTTTAACTAATTGCTAGTAAAAATGCTTACTAAAGTGTGTTAGTAAACGATTTGGCACTATTTCGTTAGTAACTTATGACTAATTCAGATTTAGAGAGCAGATATGCAGATTAAAGAAGTGCAGCGTAGAATTTAGTACAGATTTCTGCAGAATGACGAATTCGATCTTCACTTTCTCGTGGCACTTTCACGCAGAGGCTATTGAGAATAAATTGAAACAAATGAAAATCGTTAACCAATAATTGTTCGGCACGTGAAGGTGCACGTGTAGTGAGTTCTTTGAATTGCGATGGCAAGGCTCCGAGGTCAGGGTCTTGCCACAATATCGTGAGGACCCCAGCGGGATGTCCGTGCTTTCCTCTGTATTAATAACATGGTCCGGCCACTGCCAGCTATACATTTGGAAAAATAATAATCATAATCGTGCGTAATATGTTTCGAACTCACGATTCGCGTATATTCGTCTCGGGTGAACAAATTATACATATACGGTAAAAACGAAACCCTGGCTACAGAGTAAAAAGAATCTACTCCAGTATTGACCGTGGAAATTACTTTAAGGCCATTCCTACACCTTTGCTACCACTCCACGTCACACTGCTTTTATTTTCTCCTTGTCTTGTTGCTCCGACTGCCCAACGTGCAACTTTAATTTAGACTCTTAACTCCAACTGCAGACAGGTGAAGATCTCAAGTCCTTTGGAAAATGAAACTGAAATTGTGGCTAGTAGTTCGCGTTTTCACTCAAATTAAAAATAAATGTCATCATGAAGATTACTATCCTACTTGGCTATTTTCACATTTCCATTTCTCATCTCAAACTTTATTTATTCTTTTTCCCGTGCAGAAATTGCCCCATTTTGCCCCATTTACAATAGGGTTCTGACAAGGCCCTGGTCAGTTTTTCTATTCTGAATAAAATGAAATAAATTATAATAAGGTGCTAATCGGGCAGCATAATAGGACTATGTGTAATTAGTAACATAATATCATCTGATTATTCCGAATTGAAAATATGTAGATTTAAATATTATATTTAAATATTAAATTATCCATTTAAATATTTAAATAGTTTTCTGTTTCATCATAAAATTACATTTTCATAAAAGCAGGTAATTTTTATTTATAATTTATTATAGTTTTTTTTAAAAAGGCATTCACTAGAAAAACTGACAAGGCCCTGACTAGTTTCCCCTATATAGGGTATTCGCGAGTCCAACCGTTACACCCTTGTCGGGTTCTAACC
>UCOK01009497.1:0-16627 GCA_900474325.1 Synergus umbraculus | reverse complement strand
CACACACACACACACACACACACACACATACATCCGGACATTTTTTCAGATGATCATATTAGATATATTGCCCTTGAAATATGTTCAAAAAAACCTTTTTTAGGAAACTGGATTTTGTCACCACTACAAAGCTTCCTCTATGAGAAAGCAAAAAGAGTGAATATGTCTGAACGAAGACGGATGAAGTGATTATTCGTCCTGCAATCGAAGATATTTTGCATTGTCAAAATAAAGTAAAATTTAGATACTCTCTAAATATGAATTAGTGAAATTTTTACTAATTGAAATAGTAATTTAACATTTGACTAGTGAAATAGTGATATTTAAGCTTTTCACTAAAACACTAGTTAGAAATTAGTAATCTTTTCTTACTATATACAATTAGTGAAAATTTTGACTAATTCGTTAGTGAATAAAGTGCTAATGAATTAGTAATATTTTCAAGGTGCAATATGGATTTGAATTCGTCCAACGGAAAGTATTTTGCAATTGTATAAATGTATATTTATATTACATCGAATAAAAAATGCAACTTTAATAATACTTGCAACGTTTGGTATTTCAATTAATAAAGCAGAATTACTACGTACAGTAGTTCGGGCGATTTCGGCTTTTAATGGAATTATGAGGAAAAAATGGAGTGGTTTCAGCGTGTTTCTGAATTAAAAGAGAGTTGTATCGTGCCATATAGTGAGATATAAATAATTAAAATTGGATTAGCTTAACAAGGTGAGTGTAACATTTATAATATGTATTTGCAGCATAAGAATATAATCTTATTCCGTTACGTTCTGTTTGTGTACCTTAGGCATCAAGGTTCATAACCTAAAAAGTATAACGTCCTTTTATTACATGTTTATGATGATTTCATTTTATGAAAGAAACTTTGCTAATTTAATGTAAATTTCTCAGTAATCGTGACGTTAAGAGTGTTCGTTTCCTTAAAATATTTTAAAAATTGTGTTGTGTAAGAGTAATCGTGCCAGTTTGGCCCAGTCTTCGTGCAGAAAATGAAATTGTTTTTGAGTCATTTTTTAGCAATTTGAAAGCGAAATACACTATTTATTTACAACTTTAGTAGGAAATATTTATACAATAATACATATGGGTTAATTTTTTTACATAAAAATTGTATGTTAAGCCTGTTGCAGCATTTCACGAAAACATGTAAACAAACACAGAAAAATAGCAAAATCTGTGGAATGTCTTAAAATCCGCCATTGTGTCCACATCTTACCAATACGCGGTGTTTGAGGTCGCAAAAATGATGTGTTTGAAGTGTCGTTTTTTTATCGATAATCTTTTGGTTGTACGACAGGAGCTCTCTGCTTATTTTCTGCAATAAGAAATTTGTTTGGCTAAAAAGAGAATTTTTACAAGTGATGAGACGCGGGTTGAGGAGTGTGAGTAAACAGTACTTACATTTTGCCAAATCCCTGTCCGAGCAAAAAAGGCACAAAACTTCACTCCAAGGGTGCTTCACTCACTCAGAAAAATTTTCCGAATCTCGCTATGCACTTCAAAGCCCGAGCACTTACGAAAATCGTGTAAAAAAAGAGGTTTGATAAATCGCGTACTACACATGTGCTAGATAACTCTACCGTAAAATACATATTTATTAGTATGATCTATTTAACTAAAGAATGTTTTAATACTGTACTAGTAACTGTATTTGTTTCTCTGTCTGTCTGTAGGCACTCATCATTTGAATCTCGACGTTTCTCTAACTCATAGTTATGAAAGAAGCTATTATATTTAATTTAATTTATTTTAGGCATTTTGAATTCAAATTCAGAAAGATGTACGAGGAATACGGGGAATTATCAGCCGATGAACTGGCAGCAGAGTTGAAAGCTAACGAAGACGTTCTGTTGGATGCAAATTCTGCTAACAAGCTTATTGGTAAATATTATTCAAGTTTTTCTGAATTTTCAAACTGTTCATGCAATAGCATAGTACAATTTTAATGAATACTCACAGACCGCTCTAGGCCGCACGCTGTATGATCGCCCCTTTCCTATTTTTTTGATGAACTTTTTTTTTAGGGGTTTAAGAAAAATTTTGACGTGTCCTGGCCGGGCCTAACTTGCCTTGAGTTCAATCCGCCACTGTATACAATCAGGGTTGCCACAAAACTGGACCTTGTCTTAATTTTCTTTCCTTATTTTATTTATTATATTCTTTATTATCCCTTCCCATACATGGATCGCTTGTTACGCTTTGTGTGCAAGCAGTATGTCGATAGCGGGTTAGATGGACTAATGTATCATTTGAAATGTACACATGGATTAACTTGTAACAGAGTGTATGGATCGTCTGGGTTTGAGTGCAGACGATTCACATTGTTTAATTCTTTTCGGAAACACATAAAAACCAATCATATTGGTCGTGGCCGAAATAACGCAGAAGAAGTTGAGGTTGCAAGAGTTGTCCATAACGTGCCACTGGATGATCCCAGAAATTAAATAAACGAAGCAGCATCTAGATTTTGATATGCGCTTATCCGTTGTACGATTGATTTCTCGACTACAAACTAAAGGTTCCGTTACTGGAGCGATGTTGGCTGTAGTTCTTGATGAAGTCGAAGAAATGTTCTTTGACACTGTAAATTATTTTTCATAGCATGTCTGCGGAAAGTTCAATTTTCCGCCCCTCCGAAGACTCCGGAAAGTAGCCGATTCCCTAGCTCGTGTGGAAAGTAATCCGAGGTTCCATTTTCGTGGCGACGGTGATAATTATGGCGCCGCCGGTGGCACCACCAGTGTCGACGACGATGATAGCGCCGCCTGTGGCGACGGCGGTGGCATCGGCGGCGAAAATCGAATTCCCCAGACTCGCTATGAAAAGTAATGTGTTTGACAAGTGGGGAAAGTAGGCAATTCCCCACTTGTCAAACAAATAGCTATTAAATACCATGTAAAAAAATTTCTTGATCATGAGGACCTGATCTATGACGATGGACTAGGGAAAGATTTACTGGAAAAATTTGAGTTTGATAGTCCATTAGAAAATTTAAACTCCGTAACACAACAAATAGACGCTATCGTAAGTGGTTGTGGCTATATTAATTCGATTGAACAACATTTAGGCTATCGAATAGACGATGTTTTTGATAAAGAGACCGGAACATATATTCAACGAAGAGTCGACGAAACTTACCAATATGTTCCTATTATAGACGTTCTATCTCAAGTTTTAGGAAATAAAGAAATCAGAGGAGCAATTTTATCTGAACAACCGTCAGAAGAGGCATTTCTAGGATCTTTCATCGATGGTGAAGCTTTTCAACGGAATCCATTTTTTCAAAGATTTAAACAGGCTTTAAGGATTAAAATCTATAATGACGATTTAGAGATTGTTAATGCGCTAGGATCTAAAACAGGACCACATAAACTTGGAGTGTGGTATTACACAGTGGATAATATTTCTGAACACCTTAATTCTCGACTTGGCAGTATTCACGTTTTATGTATATATTATGCTGTAGATGCTAAAAAATATTGTCACCAATGTATTTTAAGACAATTTCTAGAAGATTTAGAAAAATTAGAGAGTGAAGAGGGAGTAAAAATCACTTTAGATGGCGAAGAATTTATACTTCGAGCCAGTATTTCAGTCTTCTGTGGAGATGGTTTAGCCGTTCACGAAGTGTTTGGCCTACTTGGCTCATCAGCAAATCGTTTTTGGTCACGTGACCCCCTAAGAGGAAACCGGACCCGTCATAAGGTCACGTGATCCCCAAGAGGAAGCGGGACCCCTCATGAGATTACGTGACCCCAAAGAGAAAACGGGCCCCCTCATGAGGTAATGACGTGACTCCCAAAGAGGAAACAGGACCCCTTATGAGGTCATGACGTGACTCCTCTCGATCACGTGACCCTATCAACCACGTGACTCCTCTCGATCACGTAACCTCATGAAGGGATTCTAATGGGGTTAAGGTAGGGTTTAGGGTTAGGTTAAGGTCTCAAACCCAAAGGACCCCATAAGAAAAGAGAGCCCAAAATTTTACCATAACACCACGCCCCTTTTGACCCAATTGATCAAGTGACCCCTCTTAATTTCACCGCTGCCGCTGTATCAAGAATCTCATTAGAACCCCATAAGACCATCATATGATCAATATGAAACCACATAAAGCCCTAAAAAGATAAAAATTCAATAAGACCCCAAAAGATTACCATAACATCCCATAAAACCCAAATAAGAAGTCCCTGAAAGTTCCAAAAGATTAGTTTAGGTTAAGTTAGGGTCTCAACCCCGTAGGACCAAAGAGACTACTATAAGACTACCATAAAACCCCATAAGACCAAATAGGATCCCATATGACCCTAACAGGACCCAATAAAAATAACATGAAATTCCCATAAATCGTTTATTAAAATCTCATAAGACTCATATAAGATCCCATAAGGTTTAGGTAAAGTTAAGGGTTAGCGTTCTGATCCCCATAGGACTCCATAAGACCACTAAAAGACTACTATAAAACGCCTGTAAGACCTCAATAAAACGCTCTTAAATCAAAGAATTCTTCAAAATTCTGATAGGGGGTAAGCGCGCGGACATTATAAAAAGATCTCGTCGCCGCCGCCGCCGCCACCGCCGCTGTATCAGGAATTGAGAAGGGTCAATGTTTTTCAATAGGGTAATACATTTATTACATTTGTGGTTGTGGAAAAGATAGAATAATATTGTAATAAATGTATTACCCTGTTGAAAAACATTGACCCCTCTAGATCACGTGACCTCATGAGTTGTCACGTGACCCCCAAAGAGGAACCGGGACCCATCATGAGGTTACGTAACCCCCAAAGGTGAAAACGGGACCCCTCATGAGGTTATGACGTGACTCCTCTCGATCACGTGACCCAATCAACCACGTGACCCCTCTCGATCACGTGACCTCATAAAGGGATTCTAATGGGTTTTAGGTAAGGTTTATGGTTAGGTTAGGGTCTCAAACCTAAAGGATCCCATAAGACCACTATTAGACTACCATAAAACCCTATAACACCCCAACAGGACCAAATTAGGTTAGTTTAGGTAAGGTTTAGGGTTAGGTTAGGTCCACCTCCATGGCAACCGATCATGAGACCTCATAACGAAACGCCCCTTTTGAACCCCATGATCACGTGACCCTGGTGAAACCACGCCCCTTTTGAACCCATTGATCAAGTGACCCCTTAATTTCACGAACTTAAACTTGGGTAAATTATAGTCCTACTAGGTACAACTTTAGAGGAAAAAGATATTTTCTATTGGATAAAAATTTACCGAAATAGGGGAGGGGGAATTTTTCGAACTTTTTCGATTTCGTGCTATTTCGAAAGTATTAAGCTCCTTTCCTATGGAATATATTTTAAAAAACTTTGTCACACATGTTTTTGATAGCTTTTTTCCTGGTCTATCGAATGTTTGTAACCATTTTTGAAAAAATTGAAAATTTGACCGATTTTTATGAAAATCAAAATATTTTTGAGTATTGCTGAAAAAAGGCATTTTTTTGGTCTGAAAATAAAGCTTAACTCTTTATCTTTCGATGCTGTAAATGTCATCTTGCTGTTTTTTGTTGTTTTCAAGAAATTAAATAAAGAGTAAAGCGCTGCGCCGACGGCGCTCGAGACTACTGGGCTTCTCGCTCGGCGGAACTTCTTCGGACTCATTTATCGTATCAATTATGAATATTTATTATTTATTAAACTGCTCTCTGCATTGTATAGAATTGAGACTGTCATTTTCAATTTAAAAAAAAATTGTTATAACTATTTGATAGACCAGGAAAAAAGCTATAAAAACATGTTGGACAAAATTTTGTATAATATGTTCCATAGGAAAGGAGCCTATTACCTTCGAAATAGCACGAAACTGCACAAAATCGAAAAAATTCGAAAAATCCCCTCTCCCCTATTTCGGTAAATTTTTATCCAATCGAAAAAATCTTTTTCCTCTGAAGTTGTACCTAGTAGGACTATACTGTACCCATGCTTAAGTTCGATCAGACAAAGTCGAATTCTGAGGGTGGTTCACTTGAGGAATAAAATGCCCCATATACGTTAGCAAACACGTATTTTTTCAATAATTAATTTTTTTGAAATACTATTATTTGTTTTATAAGCAACTAAGCACATTACCTTAACTTTACTTCTTCTTATTATTACTTACATAAAATTGAACTTTCAGCAGCTTTTTTAACGTCTGATAGCGTAAGGGTCGAAATGTCAAAATTGAGAGATGAAATTTTAAAACCTGTATCTTTAATTCTTTGGGAATAATAAAACACAGACTTTAGTAAAGAGGATTTTACACTGTAAAAAATTTTTCGGGAATTTTCCCGAAAATGTTTGGGACGCTCATTGCCCAAACACTTTTCGGGAATTATCCCAAACATTTATTTCGGAAATTTCCCAAACACTTTTCGTAGATTTTCCCAAACATTTTTTAGGGAAAATTCCCAAACGATTTTCGGGAATTTTTCCAAACTTTTTGTAGGGAAAATTCCCAAACACTACGGGGATTTTCCCAAATATCAAAAAAGAAGCAAATACGTATTGCAAACTTTGAAGGACTTAGCTTTTTCACAAGCCAAATATAAATATTATTACATTTTAAACATAATTTTATATTTATTTAAATTCGAAGTGACAACATTAGAAATTACATATACATATATGCTGAAAAGAAGACTTATTATATTATGAGCAAAAACAGAAAAATCGGGTTAGAATAAGAAAAACGAAGTTGGCAGAAATCGAACACGGGTCGATTTCTGCCAATTTCAGCAGTTGGACGATTTTCCATTTACCTATAGAGGATTGTGATAATGAGAATGGAAATGTCCAATGTAACAAACACTTGAACGAATGTTTAGGTATACCGCCCTCAGGTATACCTGCAGGCCTGAAAGTGTTGAAGGTTTCCTTTAGGACAATTATTTCTCAAATACGCTCCAAAATGTTTTAAAATCAAAATTCTTAGTTTCTCTTTAGTAGCTGTCATATCTGGAATTTTATTAGAGCTATAGATTAAGAACATGGGCCTAACCATCCTCAACTTTATAACGGTAACAGATTAGGACAAACGTACTACCAACGATAATATCTTTGGTACTACTAAGTATAATAGCTGTAGGGAAAATTCAAAACATTTTTTGGAAAAGGATAAACGAATTCAATTATTTTCAATCATTGAAAATTGATGAATATTTAACCAGAACAATAGTAATAATTTTTATCAAGAAAAGAATTTTCAAAAAAAAATATTTAAACAAATTGAATTTGTTTAAATAATTGAAAATTAATTAACCTATGTTGATTAACATTTCACTAAAACAATAGTAATCATTTTTAATCAAAATAAAACGAATAAAAAAAATTATTTTGAACAACTTCAATTTGTTTAAATTATTCAAAATTAATTAACTAATGTTGATAAATGTTCCAACAGTAATAATTTTTTATAGTAAAAACGAAATAATTGAAAATTAATTAAATAATATTGATAAATACACCACTCGACCAACAGTAATAATGTTTAGTGAAAAGAAAGAATTATGAAAAAATAACTATTTATACAAACAGAATTAGTTTAAATAATTAAAATTTAATTAACGAATGTTGATAAATATGCCGCTGGATCAATAGCAGATCAATAGTAATAACTTTTAGTAGAAAAAACGAAAATTTGCTTAAAAGCTATAACTTACATGGGAAATCAAACATTTTCGGGGAAATTTCCCAATATGTCTTAGGCATTTTTTAATTTACAAATATTTAGGGAATATTCAATAACTTTTCGGGTAAATTCACAAATGATTTAGGAAAATTCCTTATAAAAAGGTAAGTATTGTTCAATTACCTGAATTTTTAGGAATTTTCCCTAAAATGTTCGGGAGTATCATTTTCCCAACCACAGATGTGGAATATTCCCTAAGAAATCTTACGGAGAATCCCTGAAATTTTTTACACTGTAGTTTTATTAACTTAAAATGTATATTATTTTTTATTTATAACTTTATTCATTCTATTGTATCGCCATATAGAGTTTAGGTATAATAAACATAAGGAACTATGATCTAGGACAAGCTAAGGAGTATAATATAAGGACTATAATCTACGGTATAATTTCTATAGAATTTACTAGGGGCCAAGGCCATCCATATACCATGTGGACAATATTTCACCATTTTTTGACCCCCCTTCTCTGTCGACGTCGACTTTTGATATTTGATGAAAATATATAAACATCTGCACAATAAACATAGCCTGTGGACATATGTTCACATGACGGTTATTGTCCTCCACAATTGTAACTCTATACGCGCATACTACTAGAAAACCGGGTGTAGGCTCGAACATTTACACGTATTAGTATTAGTGCAATCTCAATGATACATCAACAAGCTCCTAGGCGTTCTCCAAGCGCTATTGCTACCACATCAAAATCTTTCCTGTCCTTTGTCAACCCTTATTACATAGAAAACTCAGCTACAGTGCAAGTGCCACTCAGTACACTTCATAAAATCAAATTTACAGGGGATTAAAAAATAATATATTTTTCGGACGTTGCCAGTGGACAATAGATACGAAAACAAAAAACACTTCATTAATATCTTACTCACCACGAAGAAGACTTTGAAATAGCAGCTGAGTTACACTTCCCGTGCAGAAATTTATATATGGCCCTGACAAGGGTCTGGCCAGTTTTGATGTAGCCCTAAACGGGTAAACTGGCAAGGCCCACACAAGGCTTGTAACGCTTTGGCAGACTATTACCCTACTTAGGGAAAACTGGCCAGGGCCTCGTAAGTTTACCCAAGCAATGCCCTAGTTAAACAAAAAATATTTTTATATTCTAATTAAATCTTTATTAATAGTAGGTGATAATAATAATAATAATAATAATAATAATAGTATATTAATATAATATAATCGTTTTTTATTTGCACGTTCTTGTATATATTGTACATATATACATACATTAAGGGAATAATATTTTGCAAAAAGGGAAAGAAAATTAAATCAATGCATACTATACTTCCATTAAATTAAGACAATTAATATAACGAATGAAAACTTAATTCTTTTTTACATTGTGGAACTTGCGAAACCATCAGGACTCGAACGCAAGACGCGCGAGAAGAGCGACATTAAAACTCGACGCTCTACCGCCTGCGCCACGGAGGCTGATGAATTGTTGTTACAAACTGGGCGTATTTAAATGCAAACCAGTCCTTGGCACTTTGTCTCTTTTTAAATTGTTTATAAGTTTATTCATTTCTTATAGAACATTTTATTTATTTATCAGCATTTTTATAGAAGTTAGTAATTTTCTGAAAACGAAAATTATTAAAAATGATTTTTTTTAATATAATCAGAAAATGTAGTTTAATATTAATTTTCGTAAAAAACTGTTTAAAGTTCAAAGAAATATATTCGTGAATGTCAAAAATATATTAGTTAACTTTCTAAAATGTATAAATATAGACTTCTTTTAAATTATAAAAAATTAAGTGTGGAAAACTTGGGAAATTCCTTATCTTTACCCGATGTATGGTTTTGACAAGGAAAACTCTTCAATACCTCATTTAATTAACATCTATAAGTTGGTTTTATTTCACTCTTTTAAGGTCGGAATACCAATGTAAGATTGTTATTATTGACATATTACTACTATATCGTTGCCCCATTAATGCCTAATTATGTTAAACTATTTTCTTTTAAAATTGAAATCCCGACCAGGGCCTCGTCAACACCCTATTTTAAATAGGGCTAAATGGGTCAATTTCTGCACGGGTTTGTTTCTATACTTATTTACCTATTTATTTTTATTTATTTATTTCTTCAATTTTTAATAAAGTCATCTTGGCTAATAAATAAGATTATTTAACTCAAAATATTTAATAATTATAATCATTTATATTTAAGAGAAAAACGATATGAGAGAAGAAATTGGGACGTGCAATTTGCCCGTGCACCGCGGCGTGGTGTGACGTAACGCGCTAGATAAATTATAGTTTTTTGGATAGTACTAATTATTTGACAATCATTTAAAAAATCGTTTTCGAAAGGAAATTTGACGTAAAATACGATAAAAATACTAAAAAGTTGATACATGGGTGGGGCAATTGTTAAAAATTAATTTTTAAAAAAACAGTCTTCAAGCCAAGCAAAAATCACTAAATTCTCAAATTTTCAATCCTTATTTTCCAAAAAATTGAGAAAAAAAATCCGCCCGCTTCGCAGGCACATTCTCTTCGCGCTCTTTGCTCGCAAAAATTATCGCACCTACGGCGCGTGAGGGGTCGACTATCGTCCGATCGTCGCGCTTTGCGCTCCGTAATATTTACGAAGTAAAATTGTCTTTCGGGAAGGCTTGTACCTATATGTACCCAGTGGGCAAAAAGACATGGACATCCTTAGGACGTCCATTTCAGTCAAATTGAAATGTCCAAAAGACAACTCATGTCTGAAAGACGTCTTTAAGACATATGAAACGTCTTTTGAACATCAATTGGACTGACATGGACGTCCTAAGGATGTCTTTAAGACGTTGTCACGATGTCCATGTCTTTTTGCCCACTGGGTACCTATATGTACAGCTTTGAATGCAAAAGAAAACTAATTTACTTAAGGTTCTATCATTCTCATTAGGGCACTTGCACTTCGCGCTCGATATTTGATTTAAACCTCGCGTTTCGCGCTCGGCTCTGTTTAATAATATTTTTCATGATTAAAACGAAAACTACTGATCCTATCAAAAAATGATCAAAGGAGAACTTGTAGATCTTTTTGAGACCAATAATTATGTTTCATATCATTTTCTCTGCATCTCGCGTTATTTGGCTCAAAATTTGAATTTTCGATTTGTTAAGAAAATTCAAACATTTGTTATGCCAATCCTATCGGGCGTTCAAAGAGAAACATTTTTCACCTCTTGACTTCTTTTCATATCGTGCGGTGTTTGGCTTCAAACTTAAGTTTTTGTTCATTTCTTTGGATTTTTAAAATGTTATGTTTCAATTTTTTTTATACAAACATCCGTGCATAGAATTTCAAAATTAAAAAAAAAGTGGTTTCAAAAATTTTCAAAATGCTCCAACTTTTTGAATTTTTATCCAAAATGGCTGGCCAACGAACTTGACCTTCATTTTTGGACACTAAAAGAGTACAGCAAAGGCCAATCAATTCGATCAATTCTTTCGAAAGTTATTGTGCCCACAAACTAAAAATCTACAGACCCGGTAAGAAGGAGTTGATTGGTACGCATAGAATGGCATTAAAATTTCAATGCCTTTAAATGCGTACTAATTGCATTTTTGTCCAAAATACCATCGAATGCGCATTAAATGGTATTGAACCGCATTAAATGGCCTTGAACCGCATTAAATGGCATTGAACCTATTTTCTACTTTGTTTTGTAAAAAGCATTGTATGGCATTGGAGCTGAAAAACCGTTCAACCGCATTAAAAGGCATTAACTAATTTTTTTGCATCGGCATTATCAAGTAGGCAGTTTAATGCCTTCACATATGTGCGCATTTGAATGCATTAAACTGAGGCTAGTTTTATCCAATAAAGCGCATTCAATGGCATTTCGGACAAAAATGCAATTAGTACGCATTTAAAGGCATTGAAATGTAAGCTTTTTTTAATGCCATTCTATGCGCATCAGTCAACTGCTTCTTACCGGGGACAGAACCACAGGCAGACAGACAGACAGACATATTCGTAAAAACTTTTTTCGGGTTCAGGGGGTGCCAAAACGTGGTCATTTGACAAAAATTGCGGGGGGGGGGGGTAAAATTTTACACAAATCTAATACCTTCTCTTATGAGAATGTAAAAAATCTTCGAATACGTATCTTTTCTTTTTCGATAAAGAACCCGCGTAAAAAAGTTTTAGTTAAATCAAAAATGTGTCGGTCAATTTTCGTTCAAATCTGTACGGTTTGTAAAAGAACGTCCCAGATATGCCCTTATGTCATTGTAATTTTAAATTACAATTTTACACGATTTACATATATTGTTAAAGCTAAATAATAGTTTTTTCTTCACTACTGATTGGAGAATGGTCTAAGTTTAGTCTTAATGGTCGGTTTGGACGAGACGAGGTGTGTCATCACTCATCGACTTACAGCCGCACCTTCGATTCTTTACTAACTTGATTGCGTCTTTTGACGTAGGTAGTACTCAAACATAAATGGAATCGACGATCTCCTCATTTTAACTATTCGCGAAAGGAGGGGATATTTATGTAAAACATAATCATTATTAAGTATTCCAGTTTATTGCTGAGTACCAGCGGTGTTGGTGGTCGCATTTATTTCAGTTTTCTAATTAACAGAAAATGTAATTCATCAGGAAAACATTTTTACGAAGAAAAATTCTATCGCCTTACATTAATTATACTGTTTTCTGCGCAGAATTAAAATTCTAAAACGAAGTGAAAGTTCATTTATGTAGATGAAAAAATATAATATATTTAATAATGGTAAAGGATTTAAACAGAAAAGGTGCAAAGCCAATGAACAAGGTAAGAAAATTTACAAAGTCGATAGAAGTATTTATGAAAAAAGTAACAAAATTACACCATATGTTACTTTATAAATAATTACTCAAGTGACCAGAATAAATGATAATATATATAACATATAATATTTTTATTATCAATAAATTTTATTTTCATTCTCAAAAAAGAGTATTTCATTAATGTTTTATTCAAAGGGAAAGGGAGTTTTGGTTTGAAGGAGAAAGAGGCGATATGGTTGAAAAGGGGCCGGGAAGTTATGATTAGAAATAGAAATAGTTGTTTTTGTTAAAAATGGGAAGGGGGTTTTGTTGAAAGAGGAAATATGAGTTTCGGTAGAAAAGGAAAAGAGGCGTAAGATTTTTTTGTTGAAAAAGGAATGGAGGAAAGGTTAGAAAAAAAGGAATGGTTGAAAAGTGGAGGAGAATTGTGGTTGGAATGGAAAAGAGGTGTTTTGATAGGAACGGGGAGGGGGTGGGTTTGAAAAGAGGATGGACGCTTTGTATAAAAATAGAAGGCGATTTGGAATGAAATAGGAGGGGAGTTCAGTAGGAAAGCAGGGTAGCTGCGGTTTTGTTGGCAGGGAAAAAATGAATTTTTGTTAGAAAGAAGAAAAAGAGTTTTAATTGAAAAAAGGAGTTTTTGTTGAAAAGAGAATGGAGGTTTGGTTTAAAAGGGAAGGAGATTTTGATTCGAAAGGAAAAGAGGCGTTTTCATAGAAACGAAGAGGGCAGGTTTGAAAAGAGAATGAAAGCTTTGGCTAGAAGGGGAAGGCAATTTACTTAGAAATGGGAAGGTGGGGGGTTGGTTGGCAAGGGAAAAATTAATTTTGGTGGGAAAGGGGAAGAGGACTTTTCATTGAATAGAAAACAGGCGATTTGTTTAGAAAGGGATGGAGAGGTGTTTTGCATAGAAAGAAGAAGGCGATTTGTTTGGAAGAGGAAAAAGAAGTTTTGGTTGGAAAGGGAAAGGGGAATTTTGGGTTGGAAAGGAATCACTTTTTTATGATAGGAAGAGATTAGCAGTTTTTAATATTATCCTTTAGAATATAAACAGCGACTGTATTATTACATATTTTCGTCTGCAAATAATGATCTGCATTCAGACCGATGCGATGTGCATTAAGCTCCTTTGCCTAGTGAAATATTTTCTGTTTTAATTTACTCTTTTGTAGTGTCTTGTCAATCTTTCATTGTCGAAATAATATCGAGAGATAAAAAAAGAAATCTCTTTTACGACTATAGTAAATTAAAAAGCCAATTCAACTAGAATCAATCGCTCAATATTTGCAAACATTTATTACAACTTAAACACTAGAATATAAAAGAAAAGGAACTTGGCTCGAAAAGTCAGATATTTCAGTCTCGGCTACATATGGGTGGCTTGTATATAGGCTTACTCACTGCTACGCCTTCTATTATTAGTTTCTAGTCATCAGAGTAGCTTCTCTCTACGGCGGAATAACACTCTTGATTCTCGAACGTGGTGCTTGCATGGCAAGGAGAGGAAAAGAATTCAAGAAGTACCACATATTTTCAAAATACGTAAAAATTGCATGAAGTTTTAATACACTTATTTGACAGTGAAAATATTTCAATGTTCGCGAAAGTAAAACAATTATGTGGTCGTTAATGAAACTGGATTAATGTTAATGGAACCGGTGACTGTAGTGACAATGAAATTCTGTGCTGTGCTGTGCCGATAGATTAACAAGCATGCAACTCACGCGGTACTCACTGTAAGTGTACATAAGTATGCTTCAAACGTGCAAAAAATCTTTCAGGAGCCAATTATTACTTTTCCTAACTAGAAGCATATATAATATGTGTTTAAAGCGCTTCGGGACTCAAAGAAAGCAGTAGCTAGATTTCTAATTTAGGAATCGAATTTATTAGTTCATATTCTAGTTTTTCTTTCTCCTTTACAATACAAAATATGCATTTCGAAGTATCGTTCACTTGAATTTTTAGTGTACACCTGATTTCAAAATATTAAGAAATACAAAAAATTTTAAACGATTTAAAGTGACTTCAAGAGTTTTTTTTCTGAATTCTGAAGGTCATAGAGGAAATTAAAGGATTTCAGTGGAGTTTAAGAATTTCAAAAGTTTTTGAAGAATTTCAAATGGTGCCAAGAGATTTTTAAAAAGTTTAAAGGATTTCTAGGAATTTTATAATAAGATTTCTAAAGATTTTTTAAATGGATTTTATTGAATATGCAAAGTTTTTTTAAAAGGAATTTTTAAGATTTTTCTAACCCTTAAAGGTTCAGAAATTTTAATTTAAAAAATTCCACTCAATTTTAACGCAAGATCTTTTTTTATAAAAATTGAAGGTACCCAGATTTTTTCTTCACAAAATTTTGTGGGTGTATAAAACTGTAAGAGTTGAAGAGTAATTGATCTGTGGACACTCAACTTTCGCTACAAGAATTTCAAATGTTTCGATATATAGATATACGAAACTCTATAATAAGCACGTGGTTTAAATTTAAATAGAAGTGCACAAATTGGATTTTGTTTTTCCTTATGCCCAAGTAAATAATTTTAATAAGAGTTCAAATTTCCAAAGATTTTAATAGCACTCATATTAAGATGTCGGATATGAATATATGTATAGGTATCTATTTATGGTATGCCTTCCGCTTTTTCAATAGCAAGAGTGATAAAATATAGACATTTATTTCTAAAAAAAAAACAACCCAAATTTTTATAAGGCATTGGTATTATATTCAAAACTGTAGCAATTATACAAATAAAGTATAAATTCAATTTGCTGGTTTTGGTTTTTCAGATGAGGGATGCAGTTTCGCAGAAACGAAGTAATAACGTAACGACCCAAAAAGCAAAACCATCCCTTGAAATTTATCGGCCTCCTGGTTAGTTTTAACAAAATAATATTCTAGTAATAACCTGTAGTTTTTGAAGTTTAGTATAATTAAATTTACTGTTTTTAATAAAGGTTATATTTTATGAATAAAATTAACTCTCTGTCTCCTGCATTAAATTTTTTCAAATCAAAACACACATTGCAGAGTACATTGTTTTATTCAATATAAGATGTAGTCTATTTTTTTTAGCAAGATTTTTTAACAAGATTTTAAATTACTAAAAAAATTGTTTTTTTTTTTAATAAGCAGATGATTACAGCAAAAACTGACCAATTTTCAAATTTGGCCTCCCATTTTGGCAGTCAATGTGAAAATCAAAAAAAGAACGAAATTCTTATTTTTTATAAGATTGAAAATAGGAAACTACTATTATAAAAAAGGTATGCTACTTTTTTTATTTTTTTTTTTTTTTGTAAACAATTGAATCCAAAAACGATTGTTCAAGAATTTTTTTCCATTTCCATGTGGCAAATATTTTAAGGGGCTATGCTAGTTTCTCATTTTCAAGAAATCAATCTTTTTTTTTGCATTTTTCCATAGCTAACCATCCTAAAAATAAGTACCCCAAATTTTAAATCGATTTCTCTAAAAGTTTTTAAATGGGAGCAATTAAAAGCGGCACTGTTTATTAGCGCTAAGATAATTGCGGGCTAGAAAACAAACAAAAAATATTTTAAAACAAATTTTAACTAGCTGTGAAGTTGTATCAACTTATGTACTCATTCAATGAGCACTTTGCTTCCTGTAAGCAAATATGATTTGCTTCCTCATAGACGAAGCATTAAGCATTCTTTACATCATCATTAAATTCATTTTCGAAAATTACAATTAAACACAAATTTTGTATTTTTCAATGAAATTTATTAATCTTATAGGTCAATCGATTCGCCTCGACGCAAGGAACCTTTATTTTCCTTACATCAGCTTTCATTTTTGAATATTTGAGAAGTTATAGTGAAAAAATGAATTTTTCGAAAATTATAAAAGTACATAAAACTTGTAAAATTAAGTATTTTGTAAGAAATTCAACTAGGTATATAGTGGAATAACTATGCAAAATTTCATCAATTTATTAACATTAATAACATTAATTTTTTTATTTTAAATAATAATTTTTTATATTAAAATACATTTTTCCTCTTCCAGCATTTTTCATTTTTTCCCCTCTCCCTAAATTCTTCAAACCCCCCCCCCTTTTCCCCTATTCTTCAAAC
>UCOK01009496.1:0-14121 GCA_900474325.1 Synergus umbraculus | reverse complement strand
ATATATATATATATATATATATATTGAACGAAATTGCAATTCAGGATCAATGCATGTAACAATGGGCATATTTGAAGGCAAGAGAGGGGTAAATTATTGTAGACCACAAGCTATGGTGAATTTGGCGCGTAATTGACAAAAACAGCCAATTACGTGAAGTAGTTACGCGAACAATGCTTCGTCGTGCTACAATGGCAGCCACTTCGTAACCAGTTTTTGGTTGGGGGTGGTTGCTTCTATTATAGCTTCTCTTATAGTAATTTCTGATTATATGCCATGACTCGTTGTCTGTCATATTTTCCATGTGGCTTTCTTATCTGCGGCCAGATGCTTTACTTGTGCCCTAGTTTACGATAATATAATGCACTTTAGCCCTCAAAATTATATCTCAAACTCAATTGTTGCAATTTCCAAAACTCATACCTTAATGTTAAAACTTCAACTGATTCCCATCCCAGTTTTCGAATGGGATTCGTTTACTTTTTTTAACTATAAAGATTTTATGAAAAATGTAATGCAACCTTTTATCTAATCTCAGGTTTAATTAGTTCAAATAAAAAATAGTGCATTTTTAATTTAAATTATTCGCATTTTCCTACCAAAAGTTCAATTTTCAACATCAATTTCATTTTATGAGAAACGCTATGACAAATTCCAGGAAGTGATCGATTATTAATATTCAGAAGGCTTCTCCACAATTGGATCCTTTCCAACTCTTGCAAGCTTTATCATTCAGTTCAAATAAAACTTTAATTGCATTTCAACAGCCTTGAATATTAATTAATTATTCTAATTTGGTAAAAAGCGACATGAAGATAAATTGGAAAATAGTTTATTATATAAATCATTTTTGTACGTTTGAAATTTTTTTCATGTCTTTCCCGAGTTAAATAAAACATTTATTTGTATCTTACCAGCTTTTTTTGGTCAACAACTCACTATCTCTGAAATATATTTTGAAGTTCCTTAAAATTTCACGTAAAATTTTTTCAAAAACATGCAGAATAACTAAAAATTCTTGGAAATCTTTTTAAATCTATTAAATAAACTATTAAAGTTATATAATATGACAAAAGTAACAGTTATTTATACAAAAGACTTAAGGGTGTTGGAACCAAGTTCTAATATAAAAATTCGATTTCTTCATTTTAATCAAGAAATATTAAATTTGAAATTTTTTCCCTCTGTACAATTAATCAATTTTTAACTAGAATTCTGCGTACAGGGAGAAAAAGAATATATTTCAAATATTTTTTTAAATAAAATGAAAATATTGATTTTTGAAGTTAGATTTTGATTTCTTCGTTTTGTGCAAAAAGTATCGAAATTAAATATTTTTTCGCTTTGTAGACAGTTTTATATTTGAAAAAAGATTAGCGCTACAGAGCGAAAAAATATTTAATTTCGATACTTTTTGTATAAAACGAAAAATTTTAAATCTAACTTTAAAATTGAATATTTTTATTTTATTTAAAAAATACTTGAAATAAATATTTTCTTGCTCTGTACGCATAATTCTAGTTAAGAATTGATTAATTCTACAAAGGGAAACAATTTCAAATTTAATATTTCTTGAGAAAAATGAAGAAGTCGAATTTTTAAATTAGAACTTGGCTCCAACACCCTTAACTTTATAATGTTTGAAGAACAATTCAATTAGTAATAGGTGACTTACTATTTCATTTACCAGAAAGTGGAGAAATTACTAATTACTAAACTTGTATAATTAAAAAATTTGTTTACAAGAAAATGACATGAGTTGTTGCACAAAAAAATTTCAGTAAGAGAGGGCTCAGATAAGTAGGATGAGTCTTTCAAAACTTAAGGGTGTTGGAACCAAGTTCTAATCTAAAAATTCGATTTCTTCATTTTACTCGACAAATATTAAATTTGGAATTTTTTCCCTCTGTAGAATTAATCCATTTTTAATTATAATTATGCGTACAGAGCGAGAAAATATCTAATTCAAATATTTTTAAGTAAAATGAAAATATTCCATTTTGAAGTCAGATTTTTAATTCTTCGTTTTATGCAAAATGTATTGAAACTAAATATTTTCGTTGAGTAAAATTGAGAATTAAATTTTGTGCTTAATATTTGGGTACAATGTCCTTAATTTTTGTTTTTGTCTCATTTAATTCGAATATCAAAATTTGAATTTTAAAGAAGGGTCAATTTTTAGTATATTCGTCCCTGGACATGTATAGTTTCTTATACATGTAAGTGGGGGATACAGTCATTGTAAGCGGCATCAGGCTGCGGCCTGCGGCACCACACCCAGGACAGACGAATGACGTTAGATGTGTATAGTAAACGCTCGAGTGCTTGTCGAGTAAGACTAAATCTACTTTAAAATTTACTAAAAAAAAAGTATCAACATGACATCGATAAATGTAAAATGTCTAATAATAACTGTAGCACTATTATGCATGTCTATGGGTGAGTCCTAAACACTAATTTTTCTAATTTTACTGTACAATTGAAAGGTAAAATATCAATTCAATCTACCTGTTAAGCCATCTTGGAAACATATTATAGTGTGTTTACTTGATCTATAGAGTTAAATTAACGTTTTCAATTATATTTTAGAACAATTTAAAATTTACTATTCATATTAGGTATATTTTATTTACACACTCTATTTTTCATGTTTTAAGAAAAAAATCTTGCATATTTTATCAAAAGAATTCAAAAACTAAATAACTGTAAGCACGCATTAAAAATGAATCAGTTTTGGGCGTAACCTTAAAATTCGTTTGAAAATTATTTACTAAATCCGCAAAATGGTTTTAAATTCGATTTTAATTAGATTGTTTTGATAATTTTACAAAAGTTTTATTAACTGGAGATAGATGTGACTAATAATAATTAGTTTGTAAGAATAATTTAATAAGTTATAATATATTAAATTTAATAAATAATAGAATAAATTTAAACACTTTAATTTCAGGATGTGAGTCAATAAGATGCTACCAATGTAGCTCTGATACAGACCCAGAAGGCCAGGACATTTGTGGGTCGTATAATAAATTTGATACCGAGAGAAACATTGCAATAGAATGTAATAGTGAGGAATCTCATATGCCTGGCTCTTTTTGTGTAAAAATTACACAGCAGAGTCCACGTGGATTCATATGTAAGTTTATTTTTCATAATTTCATTATACACAATTTTAATTTATTATTTGATTGAATTACATACTAAAAAATATTATTATTAGATTTATTATTAGCTCTATCTTAGATTTATCTTTATTTTTTAAGGGGATGGAAGATGGAGGCAAGTAATTCGAAGATGCGCTTCTGTCGCAAGTACAGGAGTTACAGGTGTCTGTAATTGGGGCGTATACGAAAATGGTGTTTATTGGGAAGAGTGTTATTGTTCAGAAGATTCTTGCAACGGAGCTTCAAGTTTCGGTGGAATTTCTACATTATACCTATCGATCATAGCAATTATTCCCCTATTTTTATTTGCTCGGTAAATTTTCAAGTGTTGACAAATCAGGCATTTTAATTTAAAAAAGTAGCAAGTGCATCATCATTTAAAAACTCTTTTTATAATACTGTTTAAAAATCTTTTTATATCAAGATTAATTGATTTGTGATGTGCGGAAATTGCTATGAAAACCATGAGAAAAGGCTAAACAAAAATTCCGTCCAATTTAGTATATAGATTTACAATGTTTGTGATGACGAAGCTATAGTGTGAATGAGGAGTCGAATTTCAAATATCAGTGAACAAAGACTATTTAAGAAAGCATCTTTTAGTAGCCATTTAAAATTAATGAACTACAAGATAACAATTTTGTATTTCAATGACCGCTAGTGAGTAAATAATATTGAAAAATATGTAGAAACATAGTACAAATATTTCAAAATTAAGAAAAAGGATAATTAGCAAAACATATCAGGCATACTTTTAAAAATAAAGTTGCCTTCGTCTTTCGCCAGTCAAACTGGATAAAATAGACTAATCGAAATAAATCCAATGTACATATTATTGTTTATACGTATATAAGAATCATTTAATGTTTCTTGAATAATACTAATTTTGAATCTCTGTTAAATGTTATTTTACGAAATTTTTTTTTTGTTGTAACAATATATATTGACTAAAGTTATCAGCAATTTCTTTGAGTTTTTATAGAATTTTAATTGTAACTTCAGGGAATACATTTTTAAAATAATTTAATGTAAGAAACTTCCCGTTTTTTTCCTATTTTTATAAATAAATTCTATCTGTTCAAAGCACTAGTTCTTCAACTTTAAATCCTGCTTACTATAATTGTCATTGAAGACTTCCAATATAATATAATTTAATTCGCGAACTTCAAATTAACTTAAAGGCGCTGAAGGCGTAAAGTGTATAAAGCTCAAGTTAAAGGTTTAATTTTTGATAGTCTAATTGATGAATAATCTTCTAATAAATTTTTCCTGATTAAACCTCATTTGAGGTAATAAAAATGCAGCAACTCGAGTAAATGATGGCCCATTGATAGCGTACACTTTGGCCTCCCTTGCCTCACTTAATTTTCTGGTTAAGAATGTTTCTTCCTTCAGTGCAGGTTTTAGTCGTTATTACTTCAGAGCGCGTTTAATTAGCCTCTTGGAAACCCCGGATGTTATATTTGGCGTAATAGCGTTTCATGTTTTATACTCCTTTTTTCAAGACGGAAAACTCTTTTTAACCTTTTAAACGACCAATCTCTGAAAATGTATCTAAAGCGAGTTATTATTCTTTCTTCTTTATTTTGTTTTAAAACCGTATTAATGCATGTAAATGGACTTGTCTTGAAATTAACAAAAATATTATTTATAGGGCCTCCAATTATTGTCGAATTTCAAATTGAAACCAAGTATTTTTTTGTATCTTTTTTGGGATGAAACCTGGATTAGCTAAAATTGCTGAATGTTTATGGCGAAGGTTGTGAATATACACATATGATCAAGAATTACGAGCCTTCAGAACTAAAGTTACATGGTATTTAATCAAAAGCCGATTTAACAAATCACTGTTCTCGGAACCGGGACAGAAGGTCTTAATTATAAGGTCTCAAGTAACGAGGGTCGCTGTGGTTGTCGACGTAATATATAGAAAGGCCTAAATAGCCAAGCATTGTACTTCGCGGTGTACATTCCGCCAACATTAATAGTCTCACGTGACATAATTAACTCGCGGTTGTTGAATTTCCGGCATTAACATGATTTACACAATAATATGGGGGTAACTTGACTGGTTACAATACTTAGAAAACAGTTTGGTTGAATCAAATAAATATTTCTTCCCATGGGAAATTTAATTAAAATCAAATTTAGGGTGATACAACCAAACTGTGTTCTAATGAATATCACCATAATTCGCAATAAGCTACCAGTTATAAAATTTCATATTTTCTTTCAAAAAGAAAAAAAAACATATTAGAGAACGATTTAATGAGGAACTGCATAAAGAGATATAATTCCCTCAGTCCTACAAATAAATTGTTATTCAAGATATCTAATATTCGGAACTTGACGAAAATGGTCAAAATTGAAATTAACCCGGTAAAGGGTTGAACTTGGAATAATAATAATAATAATAATAATAATCGCGTTTGAATTTAAAAAAAAATGTAATCTTTTGGTGTATAAAACTTTATACTAATCAAGAATTAAATTAAATACATTTTTTTTATAATGAGTTATTTTCCACTATAAAAGATAAATAAATTTGATAAATTTATAATCAAGTATTTCAATTTGTCGAAAAGTGCAACAAATAACTCCAAAAAATCGCATGCAGATTTTTAAACATAAAAAACGATAAAAACTAATTAAAATCCTGAATGTCAACTACGTAAATCTCGACCATAAAAGTTCAGTCCAATTTCTATTTTTTCTTCAGAGAAAAGAAAAAAAGTTATCTTTTTTCTACAACAGTGAAATGCCAGATTCCAATTTGTTATTAAAAATTCAGGTTAGGATTCACTATTCGGAAAACAACTTTTAATTTTAAGCTTACCATCAAATCATCACAAGTCTTCCAGTCTTCACAAAGAGATAGAAACACCGGAAATCCGAAAAACACAACGAAATCACATGTAAATCACTAACTACTTTTTTTTATCCGAAATTAAATTAAAGTTTACAAACACCGCAAACACCTTGTATTATTGTCCGACTGCGCAACACTGACTGCGCAACACGCACCTGTGGTCGATCGAACATTTTTGAATCGACGTTAGATGGCTCTAATGTCTCGTTTACTCGTTTTTCAATTTCAAGCTGGCTATTCATTTTATGTGTATGTCTTTAGTCTTATTATAATTGTATATCAAAATGTAAATTAAAATGTCTATTGTTGTTTCATATTTCGGGATTGAAATATTTAATTTAAGCAATATTCAAATATCGGCTTTTTTTTGGGCGCCATAATGAAAGATTTTGCTAAGACCGGCACTGGATATTTGAATTCCACGCTAGTTTAGTGAATGTCCGCTAGGAGGCGAAGTGTAGTTTTTCGATTTGGCGGGTAGAAAAAGTCAGTTTGACACTTTTGACAGTTTTATGAAATCAGTTCTGGGAATCATTTTATTAGAAAAGCCGGATTTATTACAAATATTAATGCTTAAAAGACATACGACATACGGTCGATTAATTGTCCCTAAATCTAAATCGATGCTTAATTACCACTAATGAAACACATTTACACAAGTAAAAAACGCAAACAATAATTTCACACAAGTGATGAGGATGAAACTAACCTAAGATTTGGACAATTTTGATCGAATTCATGTAAATAACAATACAAACTGACAAAATTAACGTAAAAATCGTGCTTCGCTTATTAATATTTTTGAAACAAGTGAGATAAATTTCGGTTTTATTTTCCAAGTGACTTGAAGGCCGATTCCTGTCTTGCCGGTATTTTTTCTCTGTAATTTCACTTCCAGACTATACATATACTTCATTTATTAAGATATCGAATTGAAATTTTCTAAAATTTAGGTTAAATCATTAATATGCGTTTAACTAGCCCTAAATTTTTAATAAAACCACATATGGTAAATGTAAATATTTAAACACCACTTTGGGAAATTTCTAACTGAATATCTCAACAAATATAGAAAAATGACATTGCCAAAAAAATTGACGTTGGGCAGAAATCAGAAATTTATTAGAGATCGTTTTGTAATTCCTCAACAAGTAGTAAGTATTCAAGCCAATTTTAATTGTTAATATCATTATTTACTAGACGTTGTTTTTCGTTGTCACTTCTTACTTATAATTAATATATTTTACAATAATTCTCAATTTTTACATTCACAGTTTATAACTGCGTCAATTCTTTAGTCTTTTATATTTACATATTTTTTTTTTAATGATTAAAGATCAAAGACGGTCAAAAAAAAAGGATCTTTGAATCAAACAAATTTTGTTTAATTCAAAGATATTTTTTTCTTTTGCCTATATCAAAGAAACGTTTGTTTGATTCAAACAAACTTTTATATGAGTGTAATATTCGACTAGGTTGCTTTTAGGCCAATTGATTAACAAAATACTCTACCTATTTATCAAATGTATCTTTGATGACGCAATATTAATATTAATTCTGCTGCATATTTACATTTAATTTTAATAATGCTGCAGCCTTTTTGTATTTTAAATGTCAGAGCTGTGCAGAAAGCGGCTTAGTAATTGGATAAGAAAATATTTAAAAACAAAATTATGACGTGGAGATTAATAAATGAAAGATAATTATCAATTGATTAAAATTATATTTTAGTATTGAATTATCGTCACTTGCTGTTCAGCTCTGGCGCCGATAAGGTTTTGTAATCAAAGCCGATCGACCGATAATACATATACACTTGCTTTATGTACATAACAGTACTTTTTTCAAAATATTATATTATAATTAACAGTCTTTTTCAAATAATATACTATCCGAATCGCCAGCTAAGTTGAGATTTTTCTTTTCAATCTACAATCCGTTTTTCCCCCAGTCTCAAATATTGCTTAATAAGTATTTGGTTTTAAAGTACAATTGAAATCTAAATCACTTGAAAAGCTTTGAATAAATGAAATACTCTCTAATCCTATAATAACGAATTGAATTGATGAATAATTTTTTATCAGCTTAATTGACAGTCGTTTGTAGATCTTTTTAGCAAGAATTTCGCACTTTAATGCTGAGCGGAATTCCGCCAATGTTATCAAGTACAAGATTTGATACAAACCTGAGTTGACTCTCCGTTTGTATCGAGTGAATTTCAAAGGTTCTGAGAATGGCCAGTATTGTCACTTTGACCTCCATTTTGGCAAATCTCCATCCTATGCAATTTCTTGATCCTGCACTGAATGGGATGTATGCATATGGGTCTAATTTTTGCTCCATTTTAGCAGGGTCGGTGAATTCGTCACTTTTAGACATGAAACGTTCAGGCTTGAAGACTTCCGGTTCAGGAAAGTATCGTGGATCCCGATGAAGCACAAAGTTATTTACTAAAACTGTCGTACCCGCAGGAATTACTTTATCAGCTGAAAAATAATATTTAAATGAGTTTTATAAATTTGTAAATTTCCTAAAGCATTGAAATAAAAATAAATATCTATTAAAATACTTACGAAATTGGAGAGGTGTTTTAATTTGTCTTGCTATTAGAGGAGCAACTGGATACATCCTCAAACTTTCCTTCATACAGGCCTCTAACCACTCTAATTTCGAAATTAGGTCCAATGTAAGCTCTTGGTCACCAACCACTCTGTTATACTCTTCAACAATTAATGTCTGTAAGAAATTAAAAAAAAAATACATTTTTAACTAGAATATTTAATTAAATATTTTATTTTTTAGTAATAATATTTACCTGATACTCCGGCTTTCTTCCTAAAGCGTAAAGAAGCCAGGAAACACTGGTGGCTATTGTATCGTGTCCAGTAAACATAAAAGTATTCACTTCTTCACGTAAATCTTCGTCTGATAATTGTATGCCCTCCTGATTCATGTTTAATAGCAGGTCTAATAAAGCAACTCTTAGAGGCTTCTTTTTAATATCCTCTTCAATTTGTAGGGACCGTTCTACTTTTCTTTCAAAAATCACCTGAAATTAAAAAAATAGAATAAAGTACAAGTGTCGTCTCGTTCTTCCACTTGAGGCTCCTTTATTCCGCGTTTCATAATTATTGATTATAAAATTAAACACTATGAAAGAATATCTATTAGTTATCCTTTCGTAGAAGTAATTTTATCTCTTCTGAATATAGGTTGCAAAAACCTTGAGGAACTTTTCGAGTAAATGTACAATTTTTTTAATGACCTTGTCCACGAAACCGTGAATTGTGTTGATCAAGCGAGCCTGTTCCTTTCCCACAAGAGTCTTATTAAAAATGGTGTCATATTTTATCCAAATATTTGTGAACCGCATCTGCATAATCTGCTGCAATCTGAAATTATTTTTTTTTACAATTTTGATTTTTTACACAATTTAAAATAACTCTAAATAATTATTTTTTCATCAAGTACCTTTCAATAGCTAAGACGTATTCATTTTCTCGATTCGTTTGCGCGTTAATTGGATAACCCATAGCAGAATCTGCAAAAAAAAAATATAATTTAAAAACAATTGAATTCAGTATAAATGAATTTAGAATATTAATCGATCAAAATAATCGATTTTTTTTATGGTTCATACTTCAAAATTATTATTTTTGACAGGAACAAAAATATCCTGTAAGAAATGAATCAAGTATTTATTTATTAAAAATCACTTATTAAGTAGTTTTTTAAATCAAAATTTATGGTTTGATGACGTCTGTGAAAGAAAAAATGACTCCTACTTTTTTGAAGCGAATTGAACAATTTTGCAAATCCCCAGATTCTTTAGGAAGTATTATTTTACAAGAAAATCCTATTTGGAATTGTGGTAATGAGGAAAATGTCAGTATTTATTATTTAATACAATAATTTCTCAAAATTTATACTATTTTTAAATATGAAATTCTCTTAGCAGTTGCCCCAAAAAATGAAACCGCGTAAATCTATCTCAAAGGCTCTGATCGCAGCTGTATCAGGAAATAAAAAAAATCAAACATTCGCAAAACGACCAACCAATGTCAGTAGTATTTTTTACTGAAGTAATATTTTGAAATTTAATTAATAAACAATTAAAATTTATAAATTATTCAGGTAAAAACGTCAGCTTTATTGTACGAAATAACAGATAGAACTAATCGATTGGCCCAGCCAAGGACTCGTTTAAATTCAGATGAAAAAAATTCTCAGAGAACAGAAATTAAAAGCAACCGTATACCCGAAGCAACTCGTCGAGTAATTGAACTCTCTCAACCCAGAATGGTTTTTAAACCAATATCGAAGCCTCAGTTTAACGTTTCTCCAAAGGCTTTGACAGCTATTGGTTTGTTTTTAATTTTTTCTTGAAAATATATATTTTTTAGTAATATTAATATGTTTACAAATCTAGGCTGTGCTATTTTGTATTTATATACGCCTTTTTATTCTAAAAATAGCTACTCCGAGAATAATTGAACTTTCGAAACCTCGAAACAAACCCAATTTGAAATTAACTCGGAATAAAAGGAAAAATCCTTATTTTCCTTGTAGTGCTCGACTTGAATATCTTGCAAAACCGAGACTTTTTCATCAAAAAACAAAAACGAAGTTCGTCAAAGGACAACAAAAGTAAATTTATAATCTTAATAACGTTTGAAATTATTTGATGTGCCCAGAGCTCTTAGATTGTGGATGAAATTTACCCCCTCCACTTTACCGTTTCGTGAAAAAAAAAAAACAATTTCTCAAATATATAATAATTATATTACTTTTTAAAGTTGTTCTTTAATTATATTTAATACATTTTTACATTCTCATTAGAGAGAATATATTAGATTTTTGAAATTATATTTTTAAGAAATTGCTTTTTTTACAAAATGGTAAAGTGGAGGGGGTAAATTTAATCCACGATCTGAGAGCTCTGAATGTGCCACTATAGAAGTTTTTTTTTTACATTAAATAATTGAATCTTCAACATTATTATTAGATTAATCTATAAGTACTTTAAATTCGAGGCTTTATCTATCATCTAGGGACGAAAGAAAAAATTTGTGGAGCAAGTCGCGATATAATGCGAATTCAAAAAGTTACAAAAAGTATAAAAAATTGAAACACCGTAATAAAAAGAGAGAACGATTCCTCGAAGCCTCAGGCTCGAGCAGATCAGTGATTATAGTCTCGAGTTTTGAGCAATGCAACCATAGTCCCAAATCTCAAGGACGTCTGTGCAAAAAGAGAGCAAAAAGAAAATTAACTTGGGTAAAAAGATATATAAAGAAGAATCCCGTAACTACATTAAGTAACAGTGACCATCAGGTCTCTCTTAAAAGATGCGAGGGAGAAAGCATATTTATTCCAACTTCTGATTACTTTAACAATTTTCAATAATTTAAATTATAAGTATTATGTAAAACAGAAATAAAAAAATTGTTAATTTTTGAGTTTATTTTATATATTAGCAGAAATTTATCTGCGTGAAATATTAAGGGATTACAAGATATTTTAAGTGATTTTAATTTTAAAATAAAAATTCCGAACACACATAAATACATATATACATACAGGCATTCATCTCTCTATATTTAGAAGATTTTTGAATACTTACTACATATAACGTCGAGGGCCGCACGTTTTACGTAAGGAACAATATCGAAAGCAGCTTTTCCAACTTCTTCATATAAACAACATCTCAGAACATTAACTTCTTTGATCGCGACCTTAAGGTATTCCTTCATAAGATTGTTGTGAAAAGAATTGGTCAACAATTTCCTCCTGTATTGCCATTTAGCTCCTGAAGCAAAAAAGTTTCGATAATATTGTACTGAAACCTCTCTTATTTAAAGTTATTTTTAGTCCTCGTGTATGATCAATACGGAAATAAAAAAAAGAAGCTTTATCACAAACAAATATCTGTCTTTCCTCATTGAACTTATGGCTACAAAAATCGGACAGTTCTAAATATACAAAAGACGCTTCAATATATGTAGTAGTATTGAAAAGAATGTGTATGTTGAAGACAAAAAAGTAAATCATCTGTTTATTGTTTGCTCCTTAGACAACCTTGTATCGTCTGCTCTCGGATTTTCGATGAAAAACAAGTCTTGGGACGCGCATTGATTTCTTTATTCATAAAACTGTAGTTTAAAAAAATTTTATAGAATTATAGTTTTAAAAAGCATAGAGGCTAAAATTAGATAAAGCTAAATTTTTTTTAATAATAAATAAATAAATAATAAATAATAAACGAAATATAGCCTTGTACGGATCAATAAGCAATAGGCCAACTAGACACGTTGTTCTTGACAATAAAATGCAGTCTCACCACACGTGTGTGTGTTTTTTTCTTCAAAAACGCCAACGCCTTCGTTTTACTCATTCAACTAGCAGTGAATGTTTTAGCGGATATTTTAATTTCTTATTTTTCAGGGCAAAATAATTTTAATTGCTTCTATTCACTCCATCTTAAATCATTCTATAGATAGACTGATTTCATTTCTTTTCTATAAACCCAAAAATAAAATATGTTGAATCGAATAAAACTAAATACAGTATCTATAAATAAATATCATTTCTTCAAATATCATTTCTTTCAAATATCATTTCTTATTAAAAAAAACTTTCTTTATTTTAAAATAATTTTATTTGATTCAAACAAAATTATTTTGAATTATTTTAATTTAAAGAAATTGTTTGTTTAATTAAAAAAAATATTGAATCAAAGAAATGTTTCTTTGAACGTATATATCATACTATGATTTCTTTGATTCAAATAAAGTTTCTTTGATTTAAAGAAACTGTTTCCTGGGTGAAGTTAATTGAAGTAAATTTGGGGAATTGGTGAAGTACATTTTTGATTAATGTATATCATTCTAGCTGCCAATTTTTTGACGCAATTCGTGTCATTGGTCACGTAGCGCGAATTTGGGGCTATATAGAAATGGTTTGGAAATTTCTATATTTAGTATATACTATAAATATTATGCATATATAGCGGCTATGATTTCCTAGTTTTTTCTTTATTCAAAAAAACTGAATATAGTATGATTAATGGCGAATTCTTACCGTTACTCGTGAGTAGTCCTGTGCCCAACCAAGGCCTCACAAATTCGTATTCTGGACTTTTGTCTAGATGCTCAGTGCTGCTCAATAGCGGTTGAACTTGTTCTACTCGATAAATCCAGAGAAATGGTCTCATTCCGACCCAAATGATAAAATAGTCGCCAAATTCGTTGCTCCATTGCAGCAGTTTTTTGAAAAATACTGAAAAAGAAAAGAAGAAATTAATTATTCAGATTTGTAGGGAATCTTGATTTAATCTACATGAATTTAAAAGAAATTATCGCCTTCTGAAAGAAGGATGAATGTTTAATTAAATCTAGAAAAGTGGAGGAGGAGTATATGAAATTTTTTTACATTCTTATAATTTTCTTTGGAAAAAGAGATATGTGATGCAATTTTTTTAAAAATACGTGTCCAAAGAGGGACTTTTTTTTACTGGTCGGATCCTGACCCACATCGGCGCCATATACGTATACCCCACTCACCCCTATGTTTTCAGAATAATAATCGGTAAAAAATTATATGATTTAAACTAATTATTTATTAGGTGTATAAGCTTAAATCCGCTGTTTGCTCAGAGATGGCGGTAGTGAACATATTTAGCTACAATAGAAACGTCATGCTTTTTTTTGTGTAAGTTCGACACCTGTCTACATAAATCAGTGCACATAGTCAGTTTTTTTATACAACAACATAAATTTTTCCTTGAGTAATCATGTCTAGTTTTGTGCCAGGAAAGGAGCATTTGCGGGAAGCTCTACTTTTTTGCTTCAATTTGAAGAAATCGGCTGCCGAATCACATCGAATGCTTGTGGAGGCCTATGGTGACAGTGTTTTATCGGAAACAACTTGCAGAGACTGGTTTCGTCGGTTCAAAGACGGTCATTTTGACTTGAGTGACAAGAAGCGTGAAAATCGGCCCAAAAAAGTTGAGGACCATGAATTACAGGCTCTTTTGGATGAGGACGATACACAAACACAAAAAATGCTTGCCGAACATCAGTTAGGTGT
>UCOK01009495.1:0-53448 GCA_900474325.1 Synergus umbraculus | reverse complement strand
CCTGTATGATGAATGCATTTAATTGAGAAATAAGAAAGTTATGGCTAATTGCATTTTTAAAAAAGTAATTTTTCTACTATAATTTCTGAAATAATTAAAATTTAAAGCTGATGTAAAGAAAATGAAGATTCTTTGTGTCTAGACGAATCGATTCACCTAAAAGATTAATGCATTTTATAAAAAAATAAGAAAGTTATGCTTTATTGTAATTTTCGAAAATGAATTTTTCGAATAAAACTTCTCAAGTAATCAAAATTTAATGCTGATGTAAAGAATACTTAATGCTTCCTCTATGAGGAAGCAAATCATATTTGCTTACAGGAAGCAAAGTGCTCATTGAATGAGTACAAAAGTTGATACAACTTGACAGCTAGTTTTTAATGTCATGTGGTCTAATTATGGAGGGAGGTGTCACATCATTGTAAAAATATTGAAGTTTGAATTGAACTGGAATTATTTCGAATATTTTAATTAGGTATGGTGCATGACTATGGATAGAAATGATAGAAGATAGTCCCCAGACAATGTTTAATTTCTGATGGTTATACTGTATAATTCTGGAGAGCGTCTACATATACATATATATGTAACTACGTTTGGGATGTCACGGTCTTTAGCCAGTAAATGTTCCTCTCCAATTTTGCCCTATTAGATTCTAATAGGGGGATATGGACTGTGAGTCGTTAATTTCCGAGAGCCGATGGGAGAAGTTTCATCACACTTTTCACGATTTTAATCACGGAGGGGAAGTTCCTCTAGGCGGAAGTCAAAGTTAGGATTCAATTAGTAATAAAATCCAGACAACTATGTGTGGAAATATTATATTATGTAATAATTGGGAGCGTGTACAAGGATATTCGGTACTTCATTAAATAGGATAATTTACTAATTGTCTGGTGTTACAGAAATCAGAGACAATCAATATTAGATAGTCGAATTCATACCTGTATAGAGAGTTTCAACTAATTAGATCTTTCCTTAAGAGCATGTGATACTTTACCATAAGAGCAAATTAGTTATACCAATTATACATTCATAATAATAAATATTTTTAGCTAAAAATATTTATTATTATGAATGTATAATTGGTATAACTAATTTACTCTTATGGTAAAGTATCACATGCGCTTAAAGAATTAAGAAAGATGAACAAATTTAATTACATTAAACTATAATAGTTAAAAATTGTTTTAAACTTGATCATTATTTTACATTATGGGAAAAGGGAAATGGTGGAAAAGGGGGTTTGAAATGTGAAATGAAAGAAGATTGGGAAAGTAGGTTGGAAAAGGAGGTGGGAAAAGGAGGATGAGAAATAGGTTCGGTAAGTATTGTTAAAAGGGGTGTGTAAAGAAGGTTGAAAGAGAAGATGAAAACTTGGTTTTAGAAAAATATATAGGGTTGGCAAAGCCAGTTTGGACTTTTAAAAATGGTGCAGATTCCTAACAAGTATGATTAATATTCGTAAAATTCTCTCACTTCGATGAGAAGAAGTAACGAAACGTTTCTCAAGAGAACATTTGTCTTAAAGAGCAAGTCGAGCAAATGTTCGACATCGACATCCCCACTGGAAAAAAAATCAAGCGGTCGCACGTACAAGAGGGTGCATGCAAATACGGTCGACATATTTTCGAAAATACGATGAAACTCCGTATCCAAAGGTAATCTCGCCTCGACGATGGTGTATATACGTGGAAGCGAATCGCCGCTTTCCGAGGAAATCCGAGGTAATTGAATGCCAACCCTCCTCTCCCTTTCTCTTTCACTCTCTCTCACTCATGATTGCTACCTTTTCTTTCTCTCTCTCTCTTTCTCTCTCCTTGTTTCTCCATCCCTGTTCCTCAACCCTCCTACGTCCTCTCGCCGTTCGCTCATCCCCTTGCCATCACTCACGGAGCCAGACTTGTAGCTTTCAATAAAAATGTAAATATGGCGGCGTGGAACGAGCCAATGACAGCGCTACATCGACGCGGAGTTCGTGGGCATGAGCGCTGTGTGGCAGGCAGGGGTTGAGGACTTGAAATGGGAACGGCAGCTTTGCTGAGGGTTGGGGTTAGATTCGAGTGGTGGGGTACACGTGGGGCGGGGGTTGGTAGCATCGCGGGAAGGAGAGGAAGTAGCGTGCGGTGGTGGCGACGACGACGTCGGCGGTGGTGGCGGCGGCGGCGGCGGCGGCGGCGATGGTGGCTGAGACCAAGCGACGATCGTTCAGGGGTAGAAAAGAGAGACACGAACGCTCAAAAAGAAGAAAAAATGTACACGAAAAGTCCGCATTAGTTGCAGATTCAATTTCCTGCTCTACACTATGATTCGTTCCCTCAGTTGATTCAGCCCTCCTATTGTATAGCTTTCATATTTCAAAAGCGTAATTAAAAATTAACTCTCATAGGAAAAAAACTCTAGTAGCTTAAAAAGCCCTAGTGCAAATCCTGATTCATATTAATCCTCAAAAGAGTCGGTTTGATGAGTGAAAAATAAATTGAAAAATATATAGAGTTAAAGTACTAAAATCGATAAGCTCTGCTCTGTTTTCAGAGGATCTATACATATTGACATATTATCAATTTATGCGTTTTCCTACATTCTAAGTTTATGAATTATATATTTCGAAACGAGCGCGTAAGTGACACCCAATGAGGAACTTTGATTGATTACTCGCTCAGATGGCAGCACGTTACATGGGATTTCCCTGTTTTAAAATACTCTCGACTCAAAATTAGTAAGATTACTTTTTCGGTATTTAATGAGGAATTTCCGAAAAAATTAGAGACGGTTTCTTAAGATTTTACACCTCAGATGAGGAGAAAGGGATTTTAAGCTATTCAATTGGCGTAATTTGTGGTTGACTAAGCTACTAAAGGGTCCAATAATAGTAAACAATTACGGGAGGAAGACGTTAAGTTTGTCAATATCCTTACGAAGTTTATTATAGCCTCGTAAAATATAATAGACCCCTTCGTACCGTATGTTCAAACTTGTGCGAGCTTAAATACTGCAATTCAAACTCTTCAATTGTCATTATAAATTATCGATTATTAATTATTATACTTTGAGAAATGTTAAAAAAGCCCTCTTTTTTGTGTATTTAAGCCAAGAATTTTACGATGCGTGAAAACGTTACTAGATGGTCGTTGAGAATATAGCACAAAATCCGAGAGTGATCCCGGGTATGACGCAGGTGCCGCAAAGCTTGTCACGTCTCCGCTTGTTTTGTCGCCTTGCTTTATATCCCCAAACTTTTTTTGAATCCCGGTCTTGTTAGGTCGCTACCGCTGTTGATGGAGTAAGCCATATTTGGAAGCGTTTCTTATAAAGTTGTACTAGAATCACAAACTCGACCACAAATTCCTTTCCCAAAACTTGTTTAAATTACTTTTATAGAATAAAATTTCTAGACACTTTTTCATGATTCTATAAATATTATTAATATTATTATTACTATTATTATTGTTAGTTTATTGACTTTAATTAATTTCACGCAAGTGACTTCGTCTATATCTGAGAGGAAATCGTTCAAGTGTAATCCCGTGATTTATGAAATCCTGTAGTCACATGTTTGACAAATTCGTGTTTATTTTGTTTTAAGGACGTCTTTCTAGATACATAAAGGGATTTTTGTTATTGTTAGGTTTTTATTTATTTGTTTAAAGCCTTACCTTAACTTGAGATTCCGACATGCCTAAGGCATATGCGAGTTTAGCTCGTTCGGGACCGGCGAGGTACTTTGTTTGTTCAAAGGTTTTCTCGAGAGCGAAGATCTGTTGTCCACTGAACGTTGGCCTCGTGTGTTTTTTCTTGCCACCCTCGTGTTCCCCTGCACCACCACCACCTGCCCCCGTCATTGCTTGTTGACAACCTAGTTGCTGTGACACTGAAAAATCAATATTTGTTTACATAAGTAGAGGACAGATATTTTTCTGGAAAATTTAGTTCGATAGAATTAATTGAATGCGTATAAACAGATGATATTTTATAAAGATAAGAATTCTTTTTCCGAAATATTATAAAATGAAGCAAGTTGTTAGATATATTGAAGAGACTATAAGAGAATCTTTTGAAATTTTGAATTCGTTCGTTAATTAGGGTACAGGAGATTATGAGTGGGGATTTTCAGCAGCAATTTAAAAGAGAGCAACTTTTGGAGAGACATTTAGAGGTATTCAGCACGTGGACGTGGAGCGTATGCGCGGATGTGTATGGGCGGGTGTGGATGAAAGCAGAGGGACCGGTGGGGTCGCAAGTGTGGGCTGTGGGACTTTAATTTAATAAAGCAATTTGTAACGGAATACGGAACGAGGCAATAATGGCCAGTCGGCGGAGAGGGTTCTAACGAGCTGCTTACCGCATTCCACCCTGGCCAGATAGCTCCTCTCCTATATCTCATGTACCTATTTAAGGGCAATGCATCAAATGCGCATACGCTACGAAGCATTGGGTCACTTTTTCATTTACTACTGTGACTGCACTTTTAATTAAGCTTCTTCCATTTGGAGATATAATTCTTCATTTCTTTATGTGTATATACAACAATGAAAGAGTGGAGAAAATAAATTCTGTCAAAAAAAGCCAATTTATGTAGTGATTTACATATTTAAATATAATGTGTAAATATATAATAATTGTAAAAGAAAATGTGTTAAACATTTTCAAGAGATTTCTCAAGAGTTCAATGAGTTTATATTTCCTCATAAATCATGGATAATAAAAAAAATCAGCACGAGTAATCGTATTATAAAAGATTAGTAAGTTGACCAAAGATAAGCGACTTTATAAGTGTTACATGTTGTATAAATATCAATGAGGACCACAAGGTGGAAAAAAAAACAGTTGCAGTTACAGCTGTTCGTATGTTTACTCACATATGATAGTAAAATGAAAAAGTGTCTCCTGATATCTATCATTGCTTAAAAAGATAGAAGATTCTCTCCATGATTAAAATAAACTGAAAGAAGAGGAAAAATAAAACTTCAATGTGGACCGATAAAATAAAGAGTATAAAGAGGCATTTGTTTAATAACTACCGTTCTTTATTATCCCATAAAGATATTGATCAAACTAAAAAGTAATTTAAGCTTTGTGCTTATGACAACGAAGATGGAAAAACTTTTCAAGTTTCCCTTTTCCGAGAATAAAATCGTGTAGCTCAAGCGTACATTCTTTTTATCTATACTGTGAGTACATACATACATATCTACATCAATTCAATATCGATTTCTCTTTGAAGCCAATCGTCGAGAAGCTATATTCTACGATTCGACATCTCGCCAGATCTTTTTCTACCTTGGGTGCCTATATCCATATACGCGATTCAATATCGGGGCTACATCCATCTCGTATCATCGAGAATGAGGCAAACGTTTATCTATCGGATGGAGGCGATGTATCGCACATAAAGACGAGGGGGCTTGGATGGTCGGTCTTGTCAGCAACTTTTTCAGTGCCTGGGCATCTTCGAACTATAAACCTGTAGAAATGAGCCGAAGGTACCATCACATAAACACATATATTCTCACATGAACACATGCATTTTCCTGAAGAAAATCTATCGCGTTACGAGAGGACGTATAAATACAGAAAACGTTCCCTTCAAGTTCCCGTGGCGCTCGTTTTCCGCGGCCTCACGGGGTTGCGATCGACGTGCATCTCGCTTAACACATAAAGCACAAAACACACACCGATCCGCGCGAAAAGGGGTGGAATGGGGTGGCGGATGCCGCTGGTGTCGCAGTTAAAATATTGCTGAAGTTATTCGCGTAAGTGTGGAAGCCAGGGAACTGGGAGAAAGCAGGATGGGGTGGAAGATGAGAAGGGATGGCGGACTTGGTGGAGTGAGGGCTCATGATATTGAATATCATATTCTAGATCCGATCCCGGTCCACCGGCCTGCCACCTAAACCCTCCACCCCCCTTTTTCGTCCCTACATAAACGAAGATGCGATCCGAAGGGCTGTTACATCAGTAACGGAACTAGACTCTCCCAAACCCGAATCTAAAACTCTTCTGATTTCCCTTCGTCTTTTCTGCGTCATGATTCACAGAAAGACGCAAAATATGGAGATGGAGGAACGATTATGGGGCGATTCGATGATATTTTCTAATTCTAGATCGTATGCTAATTTAATTTTCCATAATACAAGACAATTACATTGCGAGAGGTGTTAAAACAACTTCAGTTGTTGAGAATTATTACATGTGTTAAAATAAGACTTTTAAAAGACAGATTTCTGAGTCAGATTAGTAAATGAACTTTTATGATTAGAATGAATTACGAATATATATATATAAAGTACCTATATACAGTTAGGATTATATATAGTAACGTATTGAATGGGAATTATTTACATATTCTATATGCAGACCCAGGAAATAAAAAAGGAAAATGAATAATACAAAAAGGGCTGTCATAACAAAGTATGTATAATGCCAATAAATAAAATCTGACGCTACGGTCATTTTTTATTTGTAGGAGCATTTCTTTACGATGAAGTAATATATAAAACAATAACGTCGGATAGAGAGCCATTTCACTCTCATTTTTTCTGTGTGGACGCTTAATCTTTTACGGTACTGTGTCTTTCTCGATAAAAACACGCACGTAGAACACAACCGCATGTGGCATAGGCGGACAGGAACGTTCTGCAGAACATACCATCGCCCTCCTTACGTTGCCACTGCCACATGTGCCATTGCGGGGGTGATCTATGCTTTTAAAGGGGGATGGCCCTGTCACGTGTTCCACCGCTTTACGCGTGATTTTACGCGGTTTCATGGTTTTCTTAATCGTACTCGTAAATAGATGAGCGATTTCCTTCCGTACGTACCGGTGCACTCAAGACTTACGTGAAAAAAGGACATTTCAATATTTTTCCGATTTCTCCATTTTTTCACGATTCTTACGACCTTTTATGCTTTCAGCTAAAAGATATAAAAATTCAAATGAATAATATATAATATGTAAATAATTCAATAAGTGCAAAACAATGTGAACATTATTTTGCGTGTTCAAAAATCGTTACATTTGTATAGTCAGGTCCCTTTTATTTTCGAGATATCGAATTGCCGAATTACTTAACTCTGCCAAGATTGTTTCACAACTTCTTCCTTTCTATGATTTTATTTTCCTGGCGGAAACGCTTTTACCACGATATATCCATTGAAATGGTCGCTGTTACCATATCAAGGGAGTGTTTTCATCCAATTCTCTTCGAAGCGACGGAAGGAATAAATGTGACTTTTATAAAAATCAGATTTAAGTGAAAAAAGAGCTTTGTTTTTTTTTTTTTAAGATATGGCTCTCACAGTTTAAAAAGAATAAATGTAATCGCGTTTGGAAAATTATCTAAGTAAAAGCTATAATAATCCTCCCTTTAGAATTATATCTATAATATAAATTATTTTTAGACTAAGCAGATATTTTAAAACTAAAAAAAGTTGATCGATTATTTAAAAAAAATTAAGGATTCAGACTAAAAAAGTAAAATTTTACCGGACTTCTCATGCTAACCGTTAGTGCCATATACATATAATATATATGTATACATACCTACATATATATCACACATATTATCTTCTAAATTCATAACATGTTTACAGTTTTCATTTTGAGAGCCGGAATTGAGAAAAATGATTTATATGATATCAAGAAAAGTTACTTACAGGAATGCAATCTAGCTCTCCACGCCAGGGGATCACTAACCAATCCTTGCAAACCTGGCCAATAAACAGCCGGATGCCGGGGTTCCGTTCGTTGTTGAAATTGATTGATTCCTGAAAAAAAAAATATATTTAAAATACATTTTTACGTAGTAAATCATTCTTAATACAATAAATTCATTCAAACAAAATTGTGGATTGAAAATTCTTCTTTTTGACAATATTATATACATGACAGGTAATTGCATATTATTAGCAGTGATAAATAAGGAATTAATTATCAAATTAAATTTTCATCAGTTACAAACACAATACACTTAATAATTAATTATAATGTTTAGAGAATCATGTCACACAATATTAACTATATTGTCTGCCTCATTAATTATTAATTCATTAGCATTTTAGTCAACAGCCTAGGGAAATTTGTTATGCAGAAACTGAAGAAAGCAATTTTAAAGACTAATTTAGACAAATAATTCTTTACCCAAGACATAATATATCAGAGAAAAATATGCTAAAACTGAAAGATAAAACTTGATTTGTTAATTTTTTTGCTAAAATTCTATCGATAATTTTAAAAAATCCAAATAACTTTTAAACTAATTTAGATATTAATTTTTTTTGCAGATTTTTGTGAGATTTATCAGATATCGACTATTTGTTTGGAAATATAAAAAGTTTATTTTTTTAAAAGAACCCGCACTTTTATTTTTTGACAATTTTTAACAAAATCATAACGTAAAGTTCAATATTTTGGATAATAAGAAATACAGAAAAATTATATAACTTTGAATTAAAATTTTAAATAGATATGCTGAAAATTGCTAAACAAGTTCTGCTATTAATTTCACATATTATTTTGTCTCGGCTCTTCTAAATAATTAAAAAATTTATAGAATATCATTGGATGAACAAAAATATGGTATGACAGGAGATACTTTTCCGTACACAAACTATTTCATATACATATATGACAATTTTAAAGTGTATTAATTTGTATTCAGTCTTAATAGAGATCCTAGCAATAAAATAGATTCTTGCTGATCCAGTGTTTTTTTTTTTAATCTCTGTCAAAATTATTCCATTTATTTATAACGCTATTTTTCATTCCCAAAATACTTTTATAATTCACCCAATATAAACAAATAATGCTTCAAATCCCTGTTTTAAAGATATTGCCAATATTATCGTTCATTCGTTTTCAGCTTGTTAATTTTTACAGTTTAAATATTTGATCTGATAACAGTTTAAGGATCACAGAATTAATCAATAGCCACTGCTTTGTGGGATATTTAAGGGATGTCAGACACGAATTTTTAAAAATGCACATCCTTAAAAGTTATCCAAACAAGTTTTCCGTGGATGAGTAAAAAATAAGTAGTACAAACCCGTGGAAGCCGTAAAGCCAGCATGCATCGCATAACGAGGTGCAGCCAAATGTTGTGGATGAGGGGCAGCGGGTAGTCCATGAGACGAGGAAACAGGGACTTGAGGGTGAGTGGCCGCCGGTCTCGAGAGAATAGTATCGATGCCATGCGGATTGCTGCCGACGGACGTAATGGAAGTAGCCGGGCTATGTTTCCCGCTTCCCGTTGGGGAAGTCTGACCCTGGGATTGTGTCTGCAACTGTCCCGAGACTCCAGACAACTGAATGCCGGGATGTTGTTGTTGTTGTTGGTGCTGCTGTTGTTGCTGATGATGACTCCTTTCCGCCATGGAGTGAAGGGCGGCCAAAGGTTGGCTACCCAACATTCCACCCCCGGCGGCACTGAGGTTCAGGAATTGGAGAACATGGGGCGATGCAGCGGCATGGAAGTCATGCAGCCAAGGCGGTCTTGGCGGAGGTGGCGAATGACTCGAAGGAGGTGGAGGTGAACATGATCCTAAAGAAGAACCCGCGGAAGAACTGCGGTCCCCATCTAGATGACTACTTCGCCTATGGGCATCGCTCAACGATGACATGCTGTCGTTGATGTCCGCGGCACTAACCGCGCTGGATCTTAGGTGCAAATCCACTTCGCCTCGATCACAGCAGCTCTTATCGGTAGTCAGGGAGCACACCATCTCGCACCACTCATAATTCAACAGTGGACGAAATATCGCGAAGAAATCTCGTCTCGCGAGCTCACAAGAAAAAAGCCTGGAAAGCCAGGAAAATGAGAATAACTTAATTCCCAGGAGGAGGCAACACTTTCACTATTCACGAGACAACTGTTTGAACTATAATAGTTTGAAGGCAACCATTTGCAAGATTGCAACAGATGTCAACAGTTTGTATGATGATTAACACTGTAAGGTTTTGTCATTACACAGAATTCGCTAATTGTGCACCATGCACATCATCATGTACATCACTTATTACATATTCTAGTTCGGTCCACACTTTCGACACTGATCCACACTGAAGACACAACACAACGCGGAGAAGCGAAGACCGCGGAGTCTCTTGGCTTACAATGAGAAGAATGTGACTTTCGGAACCGAGGTGAGGATCCACTCTCCTCTGGTTGTGGAATCGGGTTTCTGCCTCATCCTCGCGCTCGTGCCTGGCTGAAAGCACAGGATAGGTGGGTGTGCTGGCCGGGTAGCTCGTTTGGGGGATGAGGATTGGTCTATTGGTCGTAGGACGGATGATAGTCGGAGGGCGGGACTCGCTCGAGATTGGTCCGCGGGATCTGCTCCACCGGAAGCGGAGCGTGCTCGGGGCGTGGCCTCTCAATCTCGCGTTAGCTTCTTGTTAAGCGTCTTTCATTGTGTGTTTAAACTCGTAATTTATGATCCCGACTGAATAAAACAAGAGCTCGCCAGTTCGCTCACTGGATGCCTGGCTGGCTGAATAGTTGGCCCACCACTGCCGGCTGGACCTTGCCTGTTCTCTGCCTCTGTCTCGTCTCAAGTTCCCTAGTAGTGGTGTCTCTAACATTGCTTAATCTAACGATCTAACAAAGCAATGAAGTCTGCATCTTCATCATTTTTTCCTCTTGCTTATGATGTGCCACTATTCATTATTTATTGCTCTTTGCATATTAGGCAAAAAATTATGCCAAAAATTATTGCAGTATAGACTATATAATGAAAATCTCGAAAGCTGTTAAAATATTAATTGCAGTCCCTCTTTAACTCGAAACATTTCAACGGAACTTCTTTCAGCTGAATAGAAATCACAACAAAAATAAGATATAGCTCTCTATCTTGCTCAAAATACGTTTCCTATACAGCTTTCATTTCGATTCGCTTCGTTCCGTCAATTTAGCACGAAAGTGAAAGCTTCTCCCTCCAAGCAGTGGATATGGGATAATTGAGACCTAATTTTCCAGGACATCAAATTTTATTAATGACATATCGCTTAATGTCGTGCGACAATAAGGTGAGCGAGCAATTGCGAATTGGCCGAAAAAAAAGCAACTTCATTGAAAGGCACACCGGCATTGCCACATTGTGTTAGTCCCATGGCCGAATTGTCACACACGGACGATTACATTAGATTAGGTATGCAGTTATTCGAGCGTGAATAAACCGTATCGTTCCAGCGATGTGTCAATTCGCACGGGGCTTCCCCCCTTTGTCTCTTTTTCATAAACCACTATCCGTATAATGATGATATCTTTAGGATTTTAATGGTTCTTGTATTAGATTAAACACCTTATTCTTCTCTAAATATATTTGTACATCTTCTATAACCGATTTCGGTGTTCAGCAATATGCAATAAGAAAAACTTCCATTAGCTTCTTTCATGCAAAAAAATCTTATAATTGATTCAAATGAATGCAAGACTTTCTTTTATATATGCGAGTAAAAATGATCTGTATAAGAGAAATTTTTGATCTGGAAGTTAGGATCGAGACACATGACACCCCTGCTTAAGGGCGTCCCATTAAAACGTTTCGATGCCTAAATTTAACGCTAATACTGTCCAAATACGACTATCGCCTTTGTTACGAGCTGTGAAAGGAGCTGGAGACCTAAATGAAGGGGACAGCTGCTACTCCGCTCTGCTCTGACTGCAGTGGAAGGGCCGACAAATAGGCTTAAAGTCAGTGATTCTTTTTTGGCCTATCAGTCATCGAGCGCGTGAACGCACCCGAGCGTTATATAGGCCTATTCAAGAAATCCGGTGGTTGGTGGTGGCACGGGCGCCAGCCAAACGGACTCTTAATTCATCTATACACTCGAAAACTGCAGTCAAATGGCCAATAAGGGTCCTCTATATGCTATAACAACTGCTACTCTATTTACTTACTTTTTATAGTAATATATTTATAGTATAACTCAAAAATATCTGAATTGTTTCTCATATTTTGAACACATATCCTCAAGACGTTAAATGTAACGTAATCTTTACTTTTTTTAAATTAAGATATTTTATAAGTATTCTATGAAAATTTTTGTCCTTAGTGAAGGGATGATTCGAACTCTCTAAAATTCTACCAAATTCTACTCTCTCTAAAAGTCTACCAATTCAATATGTAAGTATAACGTACTAAATTTAAAATTATCTTGAGTCAACGAAACACTAAATTTCACTTCTAATGTCCGAATATTATATACCGGTTTGCATTTTGAATATTGCGGATTGTTCATATTTTATTATTATCAATATAACAATATGAACTCAGAATATATATACCTATAGAAATTGAGAAAAAATTAAAATTTGAAAATTCAAGAAGCACCAGACAGTATTTAAAAAATTAATAATTTAGATAAGTTTCCAATTGATTTCTACTCATTGAATTAGTAAGTTGGTATTACTAAACAGATTAGTAGAAAATCCTTACTAATTCATTTAGTAACATAAATCTTACCATTTCATTTAGTAGAATGTCAAAAAATTACTAATTTAACAGTCAAAACCGTCGTTACTAATTGCATTAGTAAAATTTCTATTAATTCAGATTTAGAGAGTAATAAAAATTGAAATTGGAAGCAAACGAATTTAAAAAAAAAATTGAAAATAAGCATAGCACCGTACAATATTGCATAGCTCATGGTATTTATGCACAATGCATTATAAAATGTAAAGAAAATGTTAAACATGCTCAAATATTGTAAAGCACGTATTAACAAGGATCCAGTCTGAAGCACTGCAATTCTGATGTATTTCCCCTCAAGTTTATGAAACGAATAATATATTAAATAAAACGGATGATGGTAGATCTGTTTAATACACTTTTTTATATTGCAGTTTGATTATTCGTGTTACTTTTTTTGGAGAGCATTCTCAAGGTTTGTCCCTTTCTGAATCTATATATATATTGCATAAAAGATGAAATCCAATGCATCAGTGTCATCGTAGAGTCTAGTTGTTCCCTACGTAACGATTTGTTCCTAACGAGATATTAATGACGTCACGTTGCGGCTTAAATAGTAACTAGTTGATGATGGATGGACAAGTTACGTGCGTAGAAAACCGACATCATTATTGTGGTTGATATTTTCTAAGTTCTACGATGTATTCTCGATCATAACGTGTCAACAGGGACCCAGCGCAGATGCGACCAATCTTTTTGCGCGAATGACAATTCGGAATAGTTGCTCCCTGTGATGCAATGTATATTTTCTATGTAAAAGATAGAAGAACTTATCTTGTAAATTATTGGTAATCAACTATTGCTTTTGTATTAAATTCTATACCTTTTTTTGTTAAAGATGTAAACACTGCAGAAATTAAAGAAGTCGTTGAATGAAGAATGACATGAAAAATTGCTATGCCAGATTGAATAGCTTCTGACGAATTGCAGCTTCTCTCCGAAAAGTATATCGACACGTTTTTGGTGATGTTGAGCACAATGCTGGGAAATTATTTTGGATGAGTGAATCTCTTTTCAGGAATCTCCCTGGGTGAACAAATTGGAGCTTCCGAGAGCCGGAAGTCAGGTAAAGGATCCTCATTGTGTCGCAAACAAATCATCGAATAATCGGTTTCGTGAATCAAGTCAAGAGGAATCCATGTGTTATATTGATGTCGTGACCTGCAGGGGCGGCGGAGGACATAAAACCTTAAATTGCAAAGGTAGTCTTTACAGAAAAAGAGCAACCGAGATTGAAAAGAAAGTCATATTATTTATGTGAATAACTGCTGCCTCTTTTTCTGTACTTTTTCCACTATTACGGAGTAAATATGTTTCATGTTGTATCAAGTGGTATCTCTTATCTTTTCGTTATATAAAAATTGCAGAAAGTCTCCGATGGACATGATCAGCACCTAAAACAGTTTAAAAAAATCATATAGAAGCATTCAGACCTGGATGCTGCAATAGATATTCCTGAACTGGACTACTTTTCTTCTCGCCTTAGAAAACGACACGACTCGGTGCTTTTAGTAATGTCTACAACACAAATCTGTCGCGAAGAATAGCCCCAACGTCAAATTAGACGACACAGGTCAACTGCATGGGCGTCCCCGTCCGTGACTTTTCAAGCTAGACCTATACAAATACATAGTTGGTCCTTTTCCCCACTTCCATTGCCGTGGGTCTATACTCTATTATACCTCTTGATCTCTGTCTATTATGCGTTTCCTTTCCTCTCTCGATCGCTAGACTACAATAGAGATCGAGGGTAGTAAAGCTATTGCATTCCAGAGGTTCTCAAAATCGGGTCCTCGTATACATCACCCTGCTGATGATGTGGAGAACCTCATTTTAAAGCTATAATGGGTTAAACCATAATACCATAAGGGACAGAACTCGGTCTTTTGTGATGTATATTTTTTCTATAATAATAATTGTCAAACGGGTTCCAAACTGATTTGTAGCTTACCGCCCGAATCACGTTTTTCATCCTTCAATTCGAATCGATAAACAAGAAGAGCCGATAGCAATATCGTTGTCGCAAACAGTGCGTGAACGGTGGTTCATGAAGCGCCTGCGGATTTGGCGATGGTACATAGAGTCGCCTATATTTCGACGCACGATGCACACTCATCAGGCGCAAATGTTTGCATCCGCCATAGTCGATGTGACATAGATTTATTAATGTTTTGTGGATAAGAGGAATTTATTACCGACAATTTTTACACATTGGATTATCCTCGAGAGGAGCGCTGGCAGTTTCGAATTATGCGGTACAATCTATTACATACATACACATGTGTCTAAAATCTACATGTGTTATGTCTATATATATTAACCAAATCTTGTAATAGTTATTTCACGTTTATTCTAGAATCGGAATTCCAAATCCTCAGGATAGAATATTTACTCTACGTTTTTCTGGTAAAACTTGTAGAGCATCGAAGCGGAATTTGAGTTCGTTTAGTTTAATGAAGCGAAAGCATCGTTCAGAGAGTGATGGTAATGATCGGATCGAGATGGACGGGGACAGTTTTGTAGATTTTTTGCTGGAGGCGTCAACGCGGAAACGAACGAGCTTTTAATCAAACGACCAATACGATCATAGGCAGATATTGTTAATGCCCAGTCGGCAGGTCGTAAAATAAGCTTGAAAAAAAAGAGGATGATAATGCCCCGTGAAATATAGCAGCTCGCATATTAAGCCTCCACGAATCGAGCAAAGGGAGCTGAGCACATCTGCGATGTGACAGCTAACTATGAAGCCAACCTGAGAAGATGGAATTAGACTGACATTACTTTCCTCACGACGACACTTATTAAATCATAATTTTAATCCGAAATACTCTTCAATTAAATTGTTACTTTCTTAATAATGAGTTATATTACTATTTCAATTTGCTTCTTTCATGGTACGTTATCATTGCGTATCAAATGCGAACGTTCATCATTCTCTACATCGCGGATAAGGGATGACGCTATTTAATCTGGATTTCCTATCGCACAGAATGCAATGACGTAACGGGGTTTTATCGCGGGTACTCCCGCAGGAAAATAATTAAAACAGAGATCGATAGATAGCGAACGACCGCTGCGAATATAACCGACCCGGAATATACACTCTTCGATTGTGTATACGTGAATATCCATAAATGCGGAAACGTTTGCCAAGGTGGATTCTATTCGATATTTTATGGATCGGACCACCCATCATCCAATTCAAAGTTGCACAAGAGAGACAAATATGTTCATAATACATATATGTCAATTATTTTGCAACTTGTATTTACTGAATGGCATCAGCGGAAGATTTGCGCTGCCACTATAAAGTGACATATCGTCGAGTAATATTCGTTGATCAGTAAAAAGGGCGATTTGACCCCTGGATTATGTTACTTTCATGGGGTTCTTGGAGAACCTATGCGGGGCGTAACCTCGTGGTTGGCGTGGTAAATCCGTTTACTATGATTGTGGGATTACCGAGATAATTGAATTTCTCGTCATTTCAAATCCGTCAGAGTGTGTCGCGGATGAGTTGTAAATGTTTTTAATAAAAATGTAAATATCTCGAAAATAAATGAGCGAATTCCACGGTATGGTCTCAATGTGCCCTCTTTAGGGATTTGAATCAGATTGGGTGACGAATTGGAATATTTTCTAAATCTTAATCAACACAAAGAAGCATCAATTAAAGATGATGATGCAAATCATACTTTTTTAACATAGTAACATTTTATAAAAAGATGCAATTCCCTATCTTTCACCCCTTATTAAATTCGGCAGACTCTCATAGTGTCTAGAAAGTTCAGACATTAAATACGAGCTTGGTTTGTAATTAGAGAAGTTATATTCTCACAAGAGGTAAAGATTATCTATCCAATTCCACATTGTAATCCAATAATATGGTATATAAAGCGCAAGAGCGAGAACATGTGTATACTGTATCGTTATATATGTACGTGTTTGATCGTAGCCACCATTAATTAGCGCGGGGCGTTTATACACGTGCAATATACAACCCTGCAACACACTATGAATGTTCTGAACCTTGTGCAATACAATCGCGATCAAGCGAAAAATATGCGTGCATGTTTTTCGTTTTCAAATATTTAATCTATTTTATCATCCAAGGCTTCATAGTCCCTCTTTCAATGGCACCAAGTCTGACTACTTCTCCCTCGGAGAATATAATGATTTCCTAATTGAAGCATATCGTCGTCATAATTGAATCTTTCTTCAAATTATAAACATAAATTAATAATAGAATTCATTGTTATATAGTCTGTTCTACTTATGACATATAGACGGAGAAAAATGGATATTAAAAAGTAATATCTAGCTATTTAACTACACTAATTGTAAAAAACACTAATTGTAAAAAACTTCAACTAAAGTAATTGAAGTTTTTTTTACAGTGTATGGGACGACTATATCCTAGATATTTAGATATAATATCTTGATATTAAAACTTAATATCCAGAGATTAAAATATTGGATGTTAGAATATTTGGAATATATATTTTAACATCTGGATATTAAGTTTAAATATCAAGATATTATATCTAAATATCTAGATAGTCGTCCCATAGTTAAATAGCTAGATATTACTTTTTAATATCCACTTTTTTTTCTCCGTGTACCTATATATTATACGACAAGGGACAGAAAATTTCTCGTCAATGTTTCCATGCTTGATCATTTTCCTCGAAAATCTCTTCAAGAACTCTCAACCCCTTGAATATGGGAAAATGGGCACTTAGAGATGAAAAACTCACAATCTGAGCTCGATGTTTCCGAGCAGCCCCTTTCCAAAGAGCGTATCTCGGCTGAGGCATATTATTAAAACAGTCGTGCGCGTTTCATAAGTTAGCAATAAACCAGGAGCGAGAAGAGTCAATCCGCGAGCCGAAGAAGCGCGCAGTCTCTTTCAGGATGAATGATGGCGGATGATGGTGGTGCTCCTTTTGGAGTTGTCCCTTCTATCTTTGTTCGCTGCTCTCGAATAGCATCGGCATCAGCACCAGTACCAGCACCTCCACATTCTTCTTCATAACCCACCCCCACAACCTTTTCCTCAACCGCCCTCGCGTACCACATTTCCACACCCCTTATCCCTCAACCCTGGCCATAGCGAGTAGGTCTCTCTTTCTCTTTCTGTGGAACAGTCGCCGATGTAATCCCGGATTCAGCACTCAATTTGCCGCGTTACATAGCGGTTTCCGCACCCCGTTCTTCGCCCCCAGAATTCCACCCCCGTTTTAGTCGACACGACTCACACAAGCACAACCCTATGTCGCCGCATTTCCTTGCCTATACACCATATCTCTTCGTTCTTTCCTGGTAGAATCCCTGCCCACCGGCTGTTAGAGCTCATCCCCAACCCCATCTCTACTTTCGGATAAGGCGAAGGGGTGAAGGGGTGTAGAGGGAGAAAGGATGAGATTCGAAGCAAGAGTAGTAAGCGAAAGCTAGAATTGTAAACGTGTGTGTAAGGCTTGGAATAAGCAGCACCCCCCGCTGCATTTAAATTAGATTAGATAAGTCAGTCAATGCGGTATTCAAAGTAAAACCTGGGATTTGCTGTCGTCCTGGGACTAAGAGAACGACGATGGGTGACTGATCGACGAGAGCGATCACTGCGGGATTATAGTTTGCACACTTTTATGTATGAGGTTTTTACATATTGTATATATATATATAGACAATGTAGCGTTTATTTATTTATGATTTGTTATTTATTTTGCTAAAGGTTTTAGATTTAAATATTTATCTATAAACACATCTTTGCAGTCCTGTAAAAAAACTAAGCATTCTTGAGAGGAATATTGCTTTCCTCTCGAATACAATATTCCTCTCTAATTCGCAATCAACGAAACTCTACTACCTTGAGATCACTGGCTTTAGACCCTCTAATCGATTTACAGAGACATAAACACTGAATCTACTATCCAGTGAGGAGTATCGTGACGTATGTAGAGTATTAGGGCAACGTTGAATAGAGCATGTAGAGAGCATCTGAATGGAACGGGAGAAGTTGTAAACAGGTTGTTATCACGAACGAGACCAATATGGGAAGCAGTAATTTCTCCAAGAACGAAAGTGAACGCTTACGAGTAGTATTGGTTGAACAGAGTATTAAACAGCATACGAGGAAAACAGTGGAAAAGAAAGATGCATAAGTTCTATGAATAATGAACATAAACATTTAGAACATCATTATATGTATAGTTGAACAAAGAAAGAAAATAGAAGGGAATTACAATTTTATTATCATCACTATACTTTGTTTATTGAATCAAAGGTTTCAAAAAATCTGTAAAATTCCTATAATAGAGGGAAGTTTGTTTTCCAAAATTCCAATCTATCACCCAAATAGTTTTGCTGAAGAGTTACGGAAGGAATATTATTGTTAGAAACATCACCAATCCGGAGGAATCTGTGATTTTTCGAGAAAGGTTCCCAGAAATTAGGATTATCCAAATGATTAGATGTTGGTTTGCTAAAAAAATGTAAAATATGATGAATATATACAACATATTTAAGAAATGATATCTTCTATTCTAGCTGGAAATTAACTTACCCATTGATTGCAAAAGATGTCCACAAATCAACCATTAGATCGATTATATTCTGATTGACATTTTTAATTTTTTCAAGAGGTACATAAGGAAAAAGATATAAAAGTTCCTCCGCATGAGTAACACCAATATCTTCTTTAAGTCCATCCTCCAAGAAGATCAAGCTCTCGTTACCGCGATATCCAAATAAGGATAAGTACATTGGACTTTTTAAAACTTGTGTCATCTTTTCAAAAACTGCTATTTGCGGATACACATATCGACAGTCGGTTAAGAAATTCGTGAAATTGTGAAGAAGCTATGGAGAAAAGCACATTTCTGAACTATTAGAATCTTTGCTAAAGATTTTTTGATAAATTATATATATATATACGTACTTGATCCAGATTCGTAACAACTGATTCATCAAAGTAGAAATCATTAACCAGTTTTTTAAACTTCGAGATGTTGGAAGGCTTGAGAAAATAATCGGCAGTAGTGTTAACATATTTATCAACAGCCTTCTTCAAGGCATCATATTCCATCGGCTTCTTGTATAAACCTAAAAGAGGTCATTCATTTTTAATATACGGAGCATTCGAGGATGTTATAAACATAAGTCTTAAACACAATACAATTATCTCAGACATACTTAACGTAACTGATAATCCTTCATCGAGAGTATTCATGCTCAATGCTGGATAATCTTTCATTTTATTTTGTGCAATTAACTCTTGTGGCGTCACAGTCAAAAATGCACCTTCCGACTCAATTTCATCTGTCGGCGTCCAATGATTTCTAGAGAAATTGAATGTAGTCCCTCGTACTGCATGCACTATTGTATCAACATCTTTGCCTTGCAAGCAATTAATAAAGTCTTGAGAATCGAGAAATGGGCAGCCAATGTTTGTGCCAAAATCACTTACGTATGGTCTGTACTGACGTTTATTTCGGAATGCCCATTCGTTCAGTACGCTTCCACTTTGGAAAATATATTGATGAAACAAACCTGTAAAAAATAAAGCTTATAATTCGGATTCGTACTATATCTTCTAAAAGTAGTTTAAAAATGAAATTACCATTTGATGCGTCTGTGAGCACATGATAATTAACAGAGGAACTGCCCGCACTACCTCCGAATATCGTCACACGATTAGGGTTCCCACCGAAAAATTGGATGTTTTTTTGGACCCATTTGAGAGCCACGATTTGATCTTTCAATCCAAAATTTCCTGGCGCTACTTCATCTCCCGTACTGAGAAAACCGAGAGCACCTAAACGGTAATTCATCGAGACGAGGATAATGTCTTTGTCTAATAGATAATGGGGTCCATAAACACTGAAGTCACCAGTTCCTACGTGGAAACCTCCTCCATGAATAAATACCATTACTGGTAATGAGGAGAGACTCAAGTTCTGCATTTTAAGAAAATCAATTTCAATTTAGTATTTTCGTTTATGATTTTTAAGGTAAAAAATCTCACCTTAGATAAATTGAAGTTTGTAAATGGTGTGTAGACACTTAAATATAAGCAATCCTCCTCACCTAGTAGTTTCCCACTAGCAGATTGAGGACAAATGATTCCAGGCTTGTCAGCCAAATATACTTCATCATTCCACGATTTTGCTGGCAGTGGGTTCTTGAACCTGGAGTTTTTCACATTATTGAACTTTTCCTTTGGAAATTTTGGAGAAGAAGATAACATATGGACATACTTTTACAGTGTGTACTTCTTAATTTTACCTTAATTCTCCAACGGGAGGCTGAGCATAAGGTATTCCTCGGAAAGCTGCAATGCTTCTTCCCTTTCTCGTCTCTAATGTAGTACCTTTGACAAGTCCCTGATGTATCTTAACGAGAACTTCCGCGTGTAACGAAGAAATTAACGAAAAATATAACAGCAACAACCCACATGTTGATTTAAAATCCATCACGTAGGAAAATGACAATAGAAATATATTTTTAAAAAACTATAAGATAATTTTCATCCCAATGAAAGTTGTTCTGAATAATTCTGTACCTAATATACTTTTGCGGATTTGAAATTGAGTGATTCGATTTTATGGTAGAGTTATCAAACTTATCTTCTGAACAACATTTGGAAACAAGATTAAGCAAACGTTATGTTTGATAAGGAAAAATTATATGTTATTATACGAAATATTCGATACACATATCTAATTTAATCAGTAATTGATTAAATAAAAGATCGCAAGATGTCCTTGAACAATGTTATCATACATGACAAAGTGCTAATGATATTATTAACATCGGACTTTATCACAGGTATTTAAATATTTAAAGAACATTTTCTTTTCGGAGGCTAAACTTTCTCAACTGAAAATTATGGATAGAAAGGTTAACGTGTAGGACAAAATGGGGGTGACCCAAACAAATAAGGGGAACAATCACTGAGAAAAATGTTTGGTGCAACAAAGATTTTTGGTTGTGCCAATCAAATTTTTGTTGAACCAACCAAAGTTTTGTTAGTTCAACCAAAACTGAGATTTTATTGGTTCAAATGAATTTTCTTGGTTCAACAAAAAGGTTGTTGAAAGAACTAAGATTTGGTTGACACAACCAAACAATTTTTGTTGCTTCTATAGCAACAAAAAGTTTTGTTGTCCGCACCAAACATTTTTCTCAGTGATCGACAAGGAATATATGGAAATAAAGACGGAAGGGGGTGTACAAGGAAAGGGGTGAAGAAGAGAGAGAAGATAAAAAATACAAGGAAATAGTATAGAAGGGGGATAAAGAGGAGGATTTAATAGAAGATAGAGAGAAAATGGTAAAGAGTACTACTCTCTAAATCAGAATTAGTCATAAGTTACTAACGAAATAGTGCCAAATCGTTTACTAATACACTTATTAGTAAGCATTTTTGCTATAAATTAGTTAAAAACTACTAATTCATAGTAAAAAAAGTACTAATTCAGTTAGTAACGGTAACTAAATCAATTAGTGAACCTTACTAAATGAATTAGTACTATTTTACTGTGAATTAGTAGTTTTTAACTAATTGATAGTAAAAATGCTTATTAAAGTGTATTAGTAAACGATTTGGCACACGGAAAAAAGTGAATGGCTGAATTTACCATTTAAAATAGTTAAGATGCGCTTTGAATGCATTTTTCCTGGAATTTAGTCAGTTTTACTATTTCAAATGGTAACTTTTACAACGAAAATAGCAGAGTTTACAATTTTCTTAGCACAAATTACAATTTGAAATAGTAAAATTGACTAATTTCCAGGAAAAATGCGTTCAGAGAGCATCTTAACTATTTTAAATGGCAAATTCAGCCATTTACTTTTTTGCGTGCACTATTTCGTTAGTAACTTATGACTAATTCAGATTTAGAGAGTAGATGAAGAGGTTGATGATGAAAGAGTAAATAAAAATGGGAGAGGGAGGGCAATTGGGAGGAGGAAGAACCAGAGGGAGGGGGTTGAGAGATAGAGAGGAGAGAAGTGAAGGAGAAAGAGACCAGGAGAATAATATAGAGGGGGTGTGTTATAGAGATAAAGAGGGGGGGGGTTTTATAGAAAAAAGAAAAAAGGCGATTGAGATAATGTTAGAGAGGATTAGAAGAGGTTGACGATGAAAGGGGTAAAAAAAGGGATGGGAGAGGGCAGAGTTGGGTAGGAGAAGAATGTAGGTGTTACTGGGTTTTAAATGAGAGGAGGCTGAGAGAATAAGTGGAGAGAGGGCGTACACAAGGGAATAAAAGGGTGGGAAGGGTATAGGTATAAAGAGTGTATATAATTTGCATGTTACATGTTTAGAAACATGGAAAAAATTGAAAATCGATTAGGCAATCGAGAGCGTGTTTGTATACCTGAGAAACATGATTATGGGTAAAAAGAGGTAAAGTGTAGTTCAGAAGAGGGTGGACGAGACGCTGTATGGTACCGGAGTAGTATGGGCACCCCGGAGAGGCGTATGAGAGAGGAAAATCGAGTAGAGTAGAGCGGAGCAGGAGGGGCCATAAACAAGTGCTTACCGCAATCTAATGCGTCTGTAATGGCTCGTGCGCCAGTATCTACCCCAGTGGTCCCACTTGCTCCCGCGATTTAATTACTATGTAAATGTCGCATTCCCCAACCTGTCTGCCCTGCCGCCTCTGCCTCCGCCTCCATCCTGGTACCCAGTTCGCCCATGCTGTCGCCCGATGTCCTTAATTACTTTAAACGTTATTATAGCCCACCAACTTCCGTCGAGCGTCCTCACTCCATCCTGTGTTGTAGCGAGCTACTCCACTCCATTCCATTTGGTTCGTCCGATGGTTGGTTGCTTGGTTGCTAGGTCGCTGGTTACCTATATATCGGGTTATCCAACCACCCCCGTGGCCTACCCTCTTCCTGTTTTCATCCTATCTTCGCAAGCGATATACACGCTCTGACGCGCGATAAATCCCCAACTTGGGATCTCTTCAGCGACATATAACACTCAAGAGTCTTACTTCATCTAGCCGCCCTTTTTAACCACTTTTTTTGTGTAAATCAAGCAAGTGTATTGGAAGTAATGCGTTACGTACGTGTAATAACTCCCCGTGCAGAAATTGCCCCATTTTGCCCCATTTAAAATAGGGTTCTGACAAGGCCCTGGTCAGTTTTTCTATTCTGAATAAAATGAAATAAATTATAATAAGGTGCTAATCGGACAGCATAATAGGACTATGTGTAATTACTAACATAATATCCTCTGATTATTCCGAATTGAAAATATTTAGATTTAAATATATTATTTAAATATTAAATTATCCATTTAAATATTTAAATAGTTTTCTGTTTCATTGCGAACGCAAATATATAAATATGATTGATTTATTTTCTTGTATTGTTTCTTATGTTCTTTGCTGTTTTGACATAATAAAATTACATTTTCATAAAAGCAGGTAATTTTTATTTATAATTTATTATAGTTTTTTTTTTTAAAGGCATTCACTAGAAAAACTGACAAGGCCCTGACTAGTTTCCCCTATATAGGGTATTCGCGAGTCCAATCGTCCAATCGTGGGTTGACCCACCCTTTCAAAAGTATAACACCTCTTTCAAGTGAACGAATTATGATATGAAAAAATAAGCTTGTAATAAATACTTATTGTTATTTTTAGTTGTAACAATATTTCTGGATAAAATAATAGTAAAATTTCTGGTACATTGAATTTAGTGATAAATAATTGAATATCATACCAAAGGCGATTTCATTACTTACTCGGCGACTTATCAAATCAATATAGTCTCTCGCTAAAAGTGAGTAAAAGTCATTCAATAAAAAAGGCATAGCGGGGGCAGAGTATGTATATGTATGTGTGTATACGGTAGAAAAAGACATGCTAGAGAGTATTGCTTATACACGCTACTGCCCTTCTCCATAGATCATTTGGCGATCCCCCTCTGCTGACTTGTTATTAAATTAATCCTTCGTTTAGCCAAATTGATGCATTGATATCACAGAGCACTCATAACTCACAACACCCTCCCTGCCACGCAGTTCACGCACACCCTGATCCACTAACATGTACCTATGCAGCAAGGATATGCTTTCGAATCAGAGACGAGACGGTGTATCCGTTATTTTATACAATACAATTGTCTGCCGCATCATTTAGTAATCTAATTGTTTAACATTTTGACCATTCTCCCATCGGAATGATACTATTAAGATGAGTACCTATTATATCGCGCCTCCCGAATTTGATTTGTACTTTAATTTGGATAATTGCCCAACGACTTTCAGGATTAATGCGACTGGTCCGATAAACAAATGTGTTTGCGCATAATTGAGTGGATCCGATTGAAACCTTCATGAAACTTGTAATGTTTCACTTTATTTTTTTATTGTGAACAAACTATATTCTGAAATACGACTGCTTGTTTTATGAAAATTACACTTTTCATCGCTTGAAATATTTGTTTTGATACAAGTGAATGAACAAGAGTTTATCATCGACCTAGGTTGGTTTAAATTTATGTATTATATAATTAAATTTATTGAAAAAAGTGCATTTTTAAAGTAGAAAACTTGATTTTAAGCTCGATGGTTTTATTGTTCAGCTGAAATTAGACGATAGAGTCGGCATTGAAGAAACTCTTTGGAAAGCTGTGAAAGAGGAAATTGTAGTCGTTTGACGGGAAGCTCCTAAAAAGTTCGACAAGCTTTTTTCATTTTGCAGCAGATCAGAGATAAAACAAGATGGATAACGGAAGAGATTGCATTTGATTTTATAGGTCGTACATCTTGCATCCTCTCTATCTGCCTTAATTCTTGATATGCTTTTTACCATTTTTGAAGTAAAGTAAGTTCTAAAAACGCAAAGGATTATTTGTCATTTAATGTGATCCAGTTAAAGTCGAAGCATATTAAATATGGATATTCTATAATGGTTCCTGTACAAGAATTTTCAAGTTCTCTGGTACATTGAAATACGAGCAACAGACTAAAAGTGGTTCGGGAAGTTTATCCATTGCGGTACAAGACAAATTGTCTTATTCGTCCTCTCTCGAGGAAAAGCAAGACTTGAAGGAAGAAATAAGGATGGAGGAAAGGAAAGACCCTCTTAGACACATCGGTGGCTGACAAACTGGCCACAGTCCGCCTTCGATCCTTACGACTACCACATTATCGGACCACCGCGGACAGAAAACCCATTTGTACTTTCGAGAGAAGCTAGAAACACCCGTGCCGCTTCGATAAAACTGTTTTCCTTTTCAGGATATATATATATACCGATTGGGTATACAAGGGTGTCCCTAAGAGGAACGAGAAGGGTCGACAACTGCCACAACTCCCATACTTTAGGAACAATCGTGAAATGGCAAACTTTTTATCATTTGATTGAAAAATTGAGGACCTTCATGTAAAACGACTTCAGGGAATCGTTTTGCGAATGTGTGAATAAAAATTCCGGTTGAATCAGTAAACGATTTCTGATTTTTACATTAAGATTTGGAATTAATAATAATAAAGTGCAAGTAATAATAATCATAAGTATATAAAGTTTCGAAAGATGTCAGATGATATTTAAGAATTTCACGATACCTCGAAATAATTACAAATTGTTAGACTCCCTAAAATTACTTTTTAATAAATTCAAATCATTTTTAATTTAAAATCATCTCTCTAAACTTGAATCAGTGACTCTTTCTTTTTGAAATTTTTAGTAGTTTAATGACAATTACTGAAAATTTCAGTGATTTTTGACTGATTCTCAGTGGATTTTCACTGAATAAAATCGTGAGAAAAGAGTCACAGAAAATCAGTGGAATTTGACTGATTCAATTTTAGAGAGATGAAATTTTTTGTAATGCTTGAAACAATACAAAACGTGTAATTTAGAGTGTGCTTTTGCTAATATTTCAGTATTATTTAATCAATTAGTTGATGTACTTGAACCATATCTCTACATCAGAACAGGCGTTATCAGCTTGTCGTTGAGATTTGACATAAGTATGATCGAATTGTAGGAGGGTCTCGCATCGTCTCACCCACAAAAGCGAATTGAGTAAATGTAACGTTTGAGCGTATCATCTGCAGAGCAAGGGAGTTACATAGTAGTAAGTAGAATAGTGGAGGTGCTTCTGCAGTAGTAGGTATAGTGGTATTAGGAGTAGAGACGGCGTGGCGGCGTGGTGGAGGACTAGGGTGGATATCAGTTTCATCGCGGCGTAATGTTACTAAGCGACAACTTCTCTCGCACCCTCTATCTGTCATGCCAATTAACCAGTCCTCCCTCCCGTCATCCCGTCACAAACTTCCCCCTTGGCAAACTAGAAACATGAGAAAGCGATAGATATATATACATTTCTACTTGTAGAAAAATATTCTTTTCCTACTACTTTACTCTCCACTAAAATTTCTTCATCCCTCAAAGGACCGCAAAATAGTATATTGTGCATCAAGAGCAAAAAACAGACGATTTTCCACGACTGCGAAGTTTAGGTCAACTTTTATGTTCGCTTGCACCCAGAAAACAGTTTCTTTATAAAGAAATTTTAAAATTGAGTTATTAAAATAAAAGTTTTGATTTAAAACAAGTTTTTTTCTGTCTGTGCAAAGTGCGCAGGTAGGACAAAAAAAAATTTAATTTTTTTAGAGTATGCAATTTTATATAGCGATTTAAATGGCTCTCAATAATAGAATTACAAATTTCTTTTCCTTAATTATTTATTCAGTTTATAACAAAAATGCAGAAATTCAAACAGTGGGAAAATTGATAAATAAGATAAGGAGGATGAGTAGGGGCTGTAGAGGCCACATCATATCCATAAACAACGAATAGTTTATTGCGTGCCACGGCAGCAGGGCGGCAATAGATGCTGGATTTTATCCCCTTCAGTATAAACATGACGGGTTTTATTGTTTGACGTTTTGTTATCTAATTGGTCGTTACTCGCTCGCCACGAGACTCATACTCAAGCACCAGTCCCGTAACCATTTCATTCCGTTCTGCCGCATCGTATCCCTTTCAATTGTACCCCATAAGCTATCTCTTCCAATAGTGCCCATAACATCGCTTGTCCATGAGCACCATCATAATTCTTTGGTACTCGGTCATTGCATTTAGTACGCCGTTATTTTGGCATTTTAGGTTCCGAAATTTCCACTTCCGATACTTAAAACTACTAAGATCGCTTGGAGACTAATAATATTCTACCTCCTAGAACTGCAGTTATTGCAGGTGTTTTAAAAAATACTACAACATGTAGTATGTTGCTCAGCCTTACAAGAAGATTAATTCTGGACATTTAACTTTCACATGATCGTAACTTGGTAATATCTGAAATATATTCGATAGCTTAAAAGTATTTTACTGCCTTTTTCATAGGTCCAGCTTCTTCATTTATTGAAGGCTTCTGCGAAGGAATTATAATACCAAAGAAAAATATATGAGCCCGACCTCGTTCTATAAAGTCATTTACTGTCATAAAAATGGAATAACATTTAAAACGTTCAAGTTTTGTGGTAGAATTTTTATGTCTCTTTCAATAGGCACCTTTTCTAACAAGTGATTATACAATATAATATAGATATGATTTATTGCTGTTTATAGCTCATCAATGCTATTAAATACCTTAACTCTTTGATCATTTACAATTCATTATTATACTTTGTTGTTTTTAAGATATGATGCATATTTGACATATAATATATTTCAATATTAGCAGTGTCTATATTCATACTGAAAAATTTAGATATTTATTTGAAAATTTCAAGATAAAAAGCTGACCTCTTTTCGCCTAGATACTTATCATGAAAAAATCCATCTATTCGTACGGAAATTGCGGTATGCGTAGCCACAGCCTTCAATATTTTATTTCGAAAAATCGATGGAGACAAATCTAAATTTGCGCAAGCCAAACATGTAGCCAGAAAAGCATTTTATCAAAGTTGACTGAACTTTGAGTCGAAGCCGTTGGTGGCATCGAATTTCAAATGAAACCACCTGAGCCCAGAGTTATTCCTCCCCCACCCTCAATCACTATTCTCCCCCTTTTTTCGATTAAGAGCCCCGACAGCGTGAAAACGAGGTAATTTGTCTAGGGATTTTCCTTGTAAGCAAAGTACATTCTCCTTGTCTTGGTTATACGTCCCCGAATAAAGTTTCGAGTATTGGGAAACTCTCAAACTTTTTCAAATCGCACAATGAGACTTAGTGATAAATTCTTCCAGCATGGAATAACATTCTGCAGCAATTAAAGAAGTCCTAAATATTAGTGTGAATAAATGAAAAAATCCAGGGAATTCTTTTAAAAATAAGAAAATGAGGCAATTTAAAAAAATAGGGGCCCTTCCCCAATATCTTCTACCCTCTACTATTATCTATTAGATTCTCTTTTATTCCCCAAGAATTATCTCTAGCTTTCTGAAAAATGGTATTTGGAGAAAAAAAGCGTTAAAAAAGAAGCTAGGCACAGTCAGGATAGGCGAAGAGGTAGCAATATCATAAAGTAAGTTTGTGGCGTGAATGGCCGCCTTGCGCTCCTAATGGACAATAACCCACGATATACTGCCTCATCCTGACTCCCTTCTGGTTCAAGCAACTCCCTCTATTTCTATCGTCTTCCAGGCCAAACACAAACTCGGAAAGTGCCAACTTGTCAATTTATCGGGTTAAGGATCGTGCCCCATTTTTGGCATCGTTTAATTTACAATTCGTCCAAATTTTTCTGCAAACAATTGAAAAATTACTCATTAAATTATACCTTTTCTCTCCCAATCCTCTGTTCCATCTATTCCTCCCAGCATCCCACTTTTTTCTTTATCCCCTCGCCCCTCTAAACTATTGTCTTTTTAACTATCCCTGCAGCCCCCTCACGCTCACCCTATATCATTTCTTCTCTTTACACTATCCTCTCTCTCAGGCCCCCTCCTATCCTATGCCCCTCTCCCTTCCTCTTCTCTTCACTTTATCTAACCCTGCATCCTCTTATCTTTTGATTCTCTCCCTCTTATTATCCCTTTCCCTTCACTCCTCTTATTTCTATTGTAATTCAGTCTAAGGGCTTTGCCATACATTACGTCACTCAATATTTTGATTATTTTCAGACCCTCCTCCCCCTTTTACAATTTTATTAACATAAGAATAAATAGAGATAATTCATTAAATTTTCAATGCTAATACAATTTTTTACCACAAAATCAAATATCAAACTTAAAAATATGTTATCCTACCCCCCACCTCTTCTCGATTTTTTTATAGGGTGTAATTAAATGTTATTAACCCTTGGCGGCACACATTTTTCTAAGAAACAAATTTTACAGTCACAAGCACCTTAGGGGGTTTTCAGGGTCGCTGATTACGAATCCGGAGTCAGATTTCCAAAATTCAAAATCTTGGATTTTACGAAATTGATTATTTTGAATTTGGATTCAGATCCAGAGATGAAAATAAACACCTCAAGAACGGGGTTGAAAAAAATACAATTTTTATGTTGGATTTATTCTAAGAAATACTGCATTTTATAGTTTTTTAAACAAATGAATTTCTCCGTGAAAAAGCACAAATTTGGATTATTTGTTTATATACATTATTTTTATAATTAACAATTAATGACGGATAACATTTTTTTCACATTCATTTATATCCTAGAGACTTAGGAAAAATAAAAAACCCGGTAGTTGTTCTTAAAAAAGTAGTTAAAAAAATGTAAAACCATGGAGAAAAAGGTGGGACGCTGAACGTCCCACTATGCCGCAAAGGGTTAAACTTCACCCCTAATTAGAAAGGGGTAGGAAGTGTGACAAAATATTTTCAAGTTTTAAACTTGATTTGTCAAAGAAACTGCAATAAAACATCGAACAATAATATATTTTTTCACACCCTTCCTCTAATTAGAAGGGGATAGGGTGTAACAGAATAAGGGTAATTAGCATTAGATACGAGATTTATTAAATGTAATACCAATCTCACTCGGGTCTAACAATCCTGTCATTTTCGTCTGACAACCGATATGCGGAAATAAAAAAATAAACGAAAGATAGTTTACGTTGCACGGGAATCGTGCGGGGTAATATTTTACGAAGGATTGGGGTTGAGCACAGGACACATCGACGTTTGATATTCGGTGGCGCCACCATGGCGAGATTTACGAGGCAGATATGTGATCACAAAATGGCCGACACTAAATCAAATACGGTGCATCGGAAAACATCCGACATTATTATTGGGACTTTTATTGGATCGAGGGCAATAAAGCAAACCGGACGACGTAATTTTACAGTCGCTGGATATTTTGATCTCTCTCCTCGCTTGCATGTTTCCATCTCTTTGCAAATTTCCTTCATATACCGTATTGAGTAAAATTTTTATTTTTGCCTTGGTCCTTCCATTTTGATAAGAATCTCTCTTCACTTTAAATTACCAATTTCGGCGGTTGCATCAAAGTATCGGAAATTTCATATACTTTTTAGTCCTTAATTTAAAAATTCCAGATATTCTAGAAATATTTCTAATACAATAAAATATCATTCCTCTCTTAAAAACTTTATAGAGTCCTATAAAGAAATATGGAAAATAACGGAAGAATTAGACAAATTTAAGTATCCCTATCAAATGTAGTTACGATTTCTGAAAAAAGCGGTCAAGCAACCGGATTTTTATTGCACTCCAATGATAACAATAGGCCTCAAATAGCCGTAATATATCCCTTCTCACACATCGCTTAATAATAAACAAGATCGTCATAAACCAATCGAATTATAGTCGGGCTATTCACCGAAATTTACAGCACTTTAAATTCCGCTTGAAGTGTCGCTCGTGAACTGCCGTTTTTTTCCTTCAGAAGTATACCTGGTAGGAAATTGTGGTCCTTAACTAACAATAAAAATGGTGTCTGCAATGAGCGAGATGGAATGGAGATTGCTGATGAGCATAGAGCTCTCTCCAGAGATTTTATAACCATTTCATGGTAAACGGGGGCGAATCCAGAAATCATGTGTCTTTCTTCAATGTTTATTGGCGAAAAAAATTGTTTTTAATCGAGTATAATAATGGTATCGTATTTTCTGCACCTATTCGACGTAATTAAATTTAAAGAAACTTAAAATGTATTACAATTAATTGAAACAATTTTTGTTGCTGTTTCTATATGCAAAATCTATTTTCTACTTTTAACTTATGTTCTTTATATTTTCCGTATTACGAAAACAACAGTATATATGTATATATATTGACGAAATGAGCTCGGAAGAACATTCATATTCGAAGCACGTTTACGCATTATATGCCTAGGGAAAACATTTGGAATGTATTATGTAGTTTAAAAAATCTCACTGAAAGTATTTCACGACAGTGTAACTTAGTTTATATATAAGATATCTCGTGATTCTATATGGCTTTTCATAGGGACAGATGAATAACATTCTTGACTCCTTTCAACAGGCCTCTGATGATCTGTGAGAGGCGGGAGTGTTTCCGGTGCGCGTATAACCATGGAGATCCGGAGGATTAAATAGAGGTTTAAGCCTATTAGAAGAAAAGGTCACCTATGCCCGTCATCCCTTTCATAAACCGAGATCTCAGAGTCCATTCCTCTTAGATATGCCGCCCTCTCAAAGGCAGATTAAGCCTGGTGAAAATAATTTTTGACTTTAGAGAAACTGCATTGAATGAGGCCTTTCCCAGCAAGTCAATTGACACACCCAGGTAAAACAACCAAGACCTCGATCAATTTTTTATTATACATATATATGTATATATATTCATGTTCGCAATGTACAGAGTCTAATAGAAAAGATGAGAGTTTGTATTAAATGTAAAAGAAGAAGTCTTTGAAGACGCAATCTCATATATGCGTAGAGAAGCCAGAAAATTTTAGTGTTTGTTGAGACAACAGGGGGGACCGTCCGTGTGCAAGGATCGCATGATCTCACACGAATGGCCTGTTTATTGAATAAACACAGATATCTGTCCCTGCATTGATCGCAGTTGTGGATACGAAAAAAAGCCGTTTTCTCGACCGCCTGTTGCCCCAGTAAGTTTTCCCTATACGAAGAGCAAAAAGTAGGAAGGAAATACTTGTATTACTGTCGACTTGTCGACAGTCCACGGAAGTCGTTTTTTATTCCAATTTTTTTGAAATTTCACGCGACATGATGCAAATGGAAACTATAAATGAAGTCTATTATTATAGCTATAATAAGAATAGAGCGGACCAAACACAAGCATCGCATAGCTGATGTTCATATGATCGTTCTTAAATATTCTTAGATTCTTCTTAATAAACAAATTCAGAAACTTGTACAAGATCGAATAAATAATTTTTCCTCGAGCTATATCGTGATAAAATGCAAGTAAACAGAGGCAACGGTTTGCTTTTTATTTTTTTGAATTTTTTTTTGAGCAAACGACACGATGGAATATTAATTCGAGATGCAGTGTCACGAAACCCGTCGGCGTCGTGCCCCAAACTCCTTATTCGAAAAGAATGTTCTCTATGGAAGCCGGTTTAATAACAATAATGAAGGAGCGTGAATCCGCGCCTCGCGGCCTTCTCGCCGTCATACTCTCTCTCCACCCTCTCCTGCACCATCCTTTTTCTCGCTTTCATCCTTGGAAGAAATAAAATCCCGAGTCGTAAGAGCCGGATGATTAATATCCAGCCGACAGTTTGTGAAGCGGGCGGCCAATAAACGGGATAAAAATACTCGTGAAAAATAGCTCGCTCATTAGGGGTACAGTCACATCTGTGACTGCTGCTTTCGCTCTCTCTTCGGGGTAGGATAGATGCATCCTCTCCTCCCCGCGAAGTGAAGCCGAGGATTTATTAAAGTTATAGCAGATTATTTTAATATTCCGATGGGTGCGTCACCCATTTGTTGTCCTACAAAGCTATAACGACACTGCAGATCCATATCTGACGCTTCTTTTTTACATTTTTCTGTGTCGAAATCACTCAGCTCAAATTACTTTGTATTTCTTTTTGCGTTTCTGACATTTAGCCAAACACGTTCTGATGTGATTTTGTTCTATAACCAGAAGGTAATAGCGTTACATATATACTCTCTAAACTTGAATCAGTGAAATTTAACTGATTACCAGTCAAATTCCACTGATTTGCAGTGACTCTTTTCTCACGATTTTAATCAGTGAAATATCTACTGGAAATCAGTGAAAGGGCACTGAAATTTTTAGTAGTTTAGTGAAGATGACTGAAAATTTCAGTGACTTTTGACTGATTCTCAGTGAACTTTCACTGATTAAAATCCTGAGAAAAGAGTCACTGAAAATCAGTGGAATTTGACTGATTCAGTTTTAGAGAGTAGTTATTCCATATATGTAGATAAAAAATGCGGAAGAATTCAAGGCAAGCTAACAAAAATTGAAAGTAAATTCAAGGCATTAATGTAAAATATTTCAAAAAATTCAAAATTTTGAACATAACTTTACAAAAATTAAAAAATTCTTGTATAAAAAACTGTGGCATGGGTGCCGAAATGTTTCGAATCGTTATTCGTATAATTAATTTTGAACATCTTTAAATATTTCATAATGATAATTTTTTTAATACGATCATTATAATTTAGATAAGATAGTGACTATTTATCATTCTTATGTAAGAAGTGTATCAAACAAAAATGTACCTTCCTTTTCATTCCTTACTATACGGTCAAGAAAGGAGCGAAAACGACAGAAGTGATTCTATACAAAACCGAAGCAAATATCTACTATGGAATTGAAGTAACATCATTACCAACATGACTTTCTATTTTCTATATATTGAAAAGGTACTTATTCACAATTCACATTATTTTGAAAAATGGCAATTTGACGTACGCTTAGGTTAAGTAGGCCCTAAGGGGCCATTGAAATATCGTCAAGCAATTTTATACGCTACTTTCCTAAATGCATTTAAAAAGCTTATTTCCGTTCTGAGCTCATGGAGCTTCCATTCCATTCACTGCTCAACACTTCTCGTTTTCATTCATTCCTTTTCTGGAATTTTTAACCAACCATTGCAATTTTTATATAAAATCAGGACATTCTTTACATCCAATATAGAAATTGATCCTTACTCTCTAAACTTGAATCAGTGGAATTTGACTAGTAATCAGTCAAATTTAACTGATTACCAGTCAAATTCCACTGATTTGCAGTGACTCTTTTCTCACGATTTTAATCAGTGAAAAATCTATTAGAAATCAGTGAAAAGTCACTGAAATTTTTAGTAGTTTAGTGAAGATGACTGAAAATTTCAGTGACTTTTGACTGATTCTCAGTGAACTTTCACTGATTAAAATCGTGAGAAAAGAGTCACTGAAAATCAGTGGAATTTGACTGATTCAATTTTAGAGAGCTGGAATTAAAAAAAATATTCTTTCGAAGTCCAAAGCTACAATAATTGTGTACATAATTTTTTTCCATAGTTTTTTTTTCTTTTATCCCTTTAGTGTATTTTAATTACCTACTCTCTAAAATTGAATCAGTCAAATTCCGCTGATTTTCAGTGACTCTTTTCTCACGATTTTAATCAGTGAAAAGTCACTGAAATTTCCAGTAATCGTCACTAAACCTACTAAAAATTTCAGTGAATTTTCACTGATTAAAATCTTGAGTCACTGAAAATCAGTGGAATTTGACTGATTCAACTTTAGAGAGTAAAACAAGTCCAACTATCGATAAATTTGAATCAGTGCGAGAAATGGTTCTCTGAATCACGATATTCAATTATTTAGTTTGTTTTTGTTTTTTTGAAAAAGCAAAATACTTTGCTCATATAAATAAACATTGTAACAAATAGCAAGCCCACAATCCCGAATACATATTTATGTTTGAATATTGAAATTTTGAATGAACTTTCATCATAATCGCCTTACTTTCGAGCTTCAGAGATTTCATTGATACAAATCCTTTTCGCTCGAGTAGGTATACAAAAGTATAAGGAAAAGTTGAACTAGTGTGATGGTTGAAATCCTGTACGAGTCAAGCATTTTTTGAAACGGGATTAGGCGAATCGAGAGACTTTTGGCAATGGATTTGTGAATGAATTCCGCATAAGTATACTCGGTAGTAGCTAGTAACCGTATTTATGAATGAACCTTCTCTGACGAATCTGTCGGTACGCTGCGGGCGGTGCAGGTCCGACAAAGCGATGTCATTCGTAAGTTTTGGGGGTGGCGCACCTGTCTAGAATGCCACGTAGAACCAGTAGTCACCGTGGCCAAAAAAGAGAAGACCCTATTAGCTATAGCTGTCATAGTAGTGGTCCACCTTTTCATCCAGAAGTCACGTCCGGTGATTTCGTGGGAGGAGAGAAAAATCTTCTACCTATACTCACTCTAGAAAGGTATACTGACTTTTCGACTGACTTACTGACCCTATAGCTCAGATTCTTCGGTATAAACAAAACAAACATTTCATTCAAAAGAGTAAAATATGAAGAAGAAATACTGAATTAAAAAAAATTGCAGTAGGAAACCAAAAACAGGACATAATATGGTATATACTAACATCGAAGGAGAGATTTATGCTTCCCTATTAAACATCCATGATTCCGTACCGTATACAAATTACAAATGTATGTAAGATTATATAATGTAGCTGTTACATAAAATCAAGATTCTCACCCTGTGAATTGGGCTTAACTGACACTGAAATATAACGGATGTTTCCAGGGTACATAATCTCCGTAATTAGGCCTAACGAATTGCACCAGATGTACCTGTTACGGAAGGCGGGTAAATGAATGACAACGATTAGTCAGCACTCGACTTCTTTGAGGATTATGGCATTAAGAACAGGGAATCAGCGAAAATTCAAATACTCGATCATTAGATCGAGACAAAGTATATTTGGAATAAAAGGCTCTAATTTATGCAAATTGCAGACTAGAACTATTAATTATAATTAAATTAAGTTATTAAGTATACTCTCTAAAACTGAATCAGTCAAATTCCACTGATTTTCAGTCATCTTCACTAAACTGATTTACAGTAGATTTTTCACTGATTAAAATCGTGAGAAAAGAGTCACTGCAAATCAGTGGAATTTGACTGGTAATCAGTTAAATTTCACTGATTCGAGTTTAGAGAGTATACATCTTTAATATAAAAATGTTTTAAATTAAACACATCAACAATAAATTTATTGTTTATTTATTTTCAATTGATTGCAATGTTCCATGCGAGAAAGTACTTCGATGTTGATTGAAGGAATGATTTTCGGTTATATTAATAAATTTCATTCTCAAGATCAACTTTCGTAAATGGGAGGACCTATCCCTACCATTTGGCACGTAATTACCGACGCAATATGTTGCATAAGATATAGCGGCTTTGAGCCGCGGCTTTTGCGTCTAACCCACATATGGGTATAATACTAGACCTCGATGGTAATAATGTAGAATATCTTGTGATCGATGGGGAGTGATTGAGTCGTAATATTGGACCCAGTATCGCGTTGCCATCTGTCGCGTTGTTCAGTTATTGCTCGTAAGTAAACATATAGCTATCAACTTGTTACAACCGGGCAAACTAATATAACAAGCTCCTTATGTTGCTGAAACATATAGAAAATTTCTTGACATCGACAGTAAACTAAATCCCTCTCCTTTCAATCTTTATTCTCATTTTTTCATTCCCAAACCACGATTTTATATTCGCTGGCTTATTCAATTTCATATTCATTTTCTCTATAATTTTTAATTCGAAAGAGTTCAATAGAATTTTAAAGAATATTCAACTCGTTATACTCTTTAAAATTGAATCAGTGAAATTTAACTGATTACCAGTTAAATTCCACTGATTTTCAGGGACTCTTTTCTCACGATTTTAATTAGTGAATAATCTACTGGAAATCAGTGAAAAGTCACTGAAATTTTTAGTAGATTAGTGACGATTACTGAAAATTTCAGTGAAATTTCACTGATTAAAATCATGAGAAAAGAGTCACTGAAAATCAATGGAATTTGACTGATTTAATTAGTGATTAAGTATTTCACTGAATAATCAGTGATTTGAGATTTTTCACTGATCAATTCAGTAATTAGTCCACTGATTATCAGTAAGTTCTTACTAATTTAATTAGTGAACCGATATAACTTTTACAAATTTAAATAAAGTATACATATTATTTTTGGAAATCAAGTTCCAATTTCAATCTGTAATTTCACTGAATGAATCAGTAACTTTTCACTGATTCAGATTTAGAGAGTAGGTAATTAAAATACAGTAAAGGGATAAAAGAAAAAAAACTATGGAAAAAATTATGTACACAATTATTGTAGCTTTGGACTTCGAAAGAATATTTTTTTTTTAATGCCAGTGTATTCTGATTTCAATTGTCATTTATGTTTAAGATTAGAAGCAACCCCCTATATATGCCACCTATTGTAAAGTGTGAAAAAAATGACATGCAGTTGACTTTATAGCATTGGTTAATCGTATAGGGTTCTTAAACGTGCTCTGATGTCCCTCTTATTTGCCCGTCGACTTCCTCTACACTCAAAAGGAGTCAATGTAAAGCAAACACTGCATAAATAAGCAAAACGAAAGCCGGTCCGAAATCCCGTGCATGATCCATGCTTGGTGAGCTAATACGTGAATCTCACAATAGTTTGAGTCCTCAGCTGCTACGACCCTACCTGCTCACTCTCCTTCCCCTTCTATCTTTTTCCTTCCTTTTTTCATCTTTATTCTCAATTTACCTTTATTAAACTACAATATATTCAATATATTCCCTCGGAAATAATTTCAGACGACACGCAATAATATTTTCTACGCTAGTATAGTTTCCTCCTCGAATCTCATAGATTTTTCTGCATCTATACTTGTGTAAATTATGATTTAAAAATATTGTCTCTTACAATATGCTGGAGCTAAAACATTTTCCAAATTCTTTGGAGTCCTTTTTTCTTATTTCAACAATTAAGAATTGATGTATAGAAATTATTCTATCAACAAAAAAATGCTAAAAATAAATAATTATTACTTTGTTATAGAAAATTCATTGAATCGGTAACAATTTTTCGTTTGAATTCAAAAGAAATGCTTGAGATGCTTAAAATTTCACCCAATACATAAATCTAAGAATATTATTAGTAGCCTGGAAACTTCTTAATCAGAGGACTGAGTGGGTCCATGAATAAATTGGGGCAATTAGCAGAATCATAATGGCAACCGGTACCTCGTTGCCAACTGTTAAAGTAATAAACTTTGCAGTACTTCGCCCTGTTCCTAAAACATCACTATTCGAATCTTACTGGGAAACACTGATTTGACTGCAATTTACACGTGTTAGTGTCTACTTCTTCGCTCACTTTAGTCGCTATTAATTGCGCTAGATATTAGTTGTCTAAGAAACCTGTTTTATTAGCAACTTATTTCAGAGCCATAAAAATACATAATTTGCATATTTCCCGTTTACTGTATAATATCCCATGCAAACATATTTTCATTCAAAGGAGGATCCTAAAGTCGGGCTATTTTTTTAAAAACAAAATTCTTGGGATGAAAATCGAACTAGAAAAATGAACGATGAATTGTGACTCGCCAGAGTCAATATTTGGCTGGACTATTATTTGTAATATTCTCTCATTTTGACATTAAAATATTAAATATAGTATATTATACGAGTTATCTAATCATTTTTTTAATTTGTAATTTTCATTACTTATAAATTTCATTCTCAGCGTATAAAATATTCTGATAAAATAAATTTTCAATCAATGTATTCAATTATCATAAATTAAAAATTTCACCCTGTTTAAAAAATGCTTCGGTTTTCGATTATTTTTTTCACCCCTTGTAAAATAAAGATCCCTTACTGCCATCTATTGAACACGCGTATAACATTATTGGTACTCAGCTTTATAAATTTACTTAGTTGGCGAAATAGAATATTATTATAATATTATTACAACAATAATATAATTTATCTAAAACAGTAAATAAAGAAATTTTTAAAGCATATTTTCCCTTTGAAAAATCATTAAAAAACTTCCAAATTTTATTCTATATTATTTATCACATTTTACCAGTAAATATTGAAAGAGATTTTCCCAGAGAAATTAGCTATTTCAATTCTGGAAACAGGGAGTTCGAATAATTTCGCATCTGCAATTTACTACTACAAACAAATCCTTTGATTTCTATCCATGTGGAACCTTTTGATAAACACAAACAATTATCAATTTAGAGAGTACACATACCCTACAAATTAATCGCGTGTTTACGGCGATAATACATTTGCACAGTTTTCAAATTTGACTGACATATCTTCAAACAAAACTAAACCTTGTGTTTTCATATCAAATTTAAATTTTATTTTTTGATTCCGCTATAAATAGTATAAATTTTTCTCAAAACTCTTACTTCCTGCTTTTAAAATGCTCTGGGAACAAATTTTAAAATTGCAAAATAGTCCTCTTAAAAGTTTTATCAAGAAAACAAGAATACAAAAAATTAGATTGAATTAAAAGATGTACCGAAATAAAAGTTCTGTTTTAAGAAAGTGCAACTTGTTTCAAGACAAGGATGTCGAGTTTCAAGCTAAAAGATATCTTGATTCAAGGGGTACACAAATTTAGCTCTAACAAAAGTAAGACCTTATATCTGTATAGTTATTTTTTAAATAATTAATAATTTTTATTACCCTAGATAGAGGCAGCTTTCTTTTACGAATCCAGTGATACCAAACTCATTTTTCATAAAAATATCACTTCCATGTCTTTTTAGTTTGTACGGCAATATAGTACACCCTCGAGTTGAGATTACAATATTTGAATATCTCGTGTGGGTTTGGGATCGAACATAAGTTAGTGCAAACGGTGGATGAAAGTGCGTCTATCTCGCAAAAGTTAAACTAATTTACTGTTTGATAATATTAGCTCGTTGTGAGAAGGCAAGGCCGAGGTTTAACATCCTTTTTGGAAGGTATATAAAGCTCTGCCCTACCTCGTATGAGCCAGAAGATAGTTTGCTCAGCTCTGGATCGTTTCCCACTTTCCCTTGCACGTAAGTAATCTTAAAAAAAATATTTTTTATTTAACTGCATTTTACAATTTCGAATTAGGTATAACCGACTTCAAAACGCAAGCTTTTAAAGAAAAATTATTTTGATTTCATTTTTAAAGCATTGTGTAATGAATAGTATCAGATCAAATCTTTACTATTTAGATACTTTGCAAATTATGTTACTGTCTTTCGAATATTAAAAATTGCAAGATAAGTACACTTGTAAACTTTCAGCAAGTTTCAGTATTATGAAATTTAATATTATAGAATATTATAGTTATAGAATATTAAATAGAATATTAAATTAAAATCCACAATTTTTCTGTTTAAAGGATTAGATCTAGAAAGTGATTTAAATTTAAGTTCTCAGAATTATACAATATCTAATTTCAAGCTTTTAATATTCCATAATTAAAAATTTAAGACTTTTAAAAAATTATAAATCACATTTTGGAAATAAACCACTTTTTTAAAATAAAAATACAAATTTTTAATTACAATTTTTATCGAAAAAGACGCGAAATATTTTTAAAATAATTTTAAATTCTGATTTTTATTTCAGGACTCTATATAGAAGTTTGGATCATGTTGAGACGAGTATTTAGCTGCCTAATTCTGTTCACAGTTCTTTTTTATGTTACAAAGCATTGTACGGCTCAGGTAAAATTAAATTAAAACGAATCAATTATGTGGTCTATGCAATTAAAATATTTTGACTGAATTATTTTCCAATCTTTTATTTCTTTTTTTTTAATCTCTTGAAATTATATTTCACTGTTTTTAGTTTTAAAAAAATTTTAACTAATGATGAATTTACGTGTATAATGCAGGTAACGTTATCGAGAGATTGGGGTGCTGGAAAACGTTCGGACCGTGAAATGGACGCAGAAATTAACTTGAAATTACCAGTTGCAATACTTCGGAAATTAATGGTAAATACTGATAAAGATTTGAATTACTCGGATCTGGTCAACCTCTTTCCTCTTTAAAATACTGTAAAATTTGATAAAAAAAGGTGTTGAACATTACTAATCTTATGACTTATTATTGTACTTGAAAATAAACTAAAAATTAAAAGCTAAATTATAATTTGCATAAATTGTAAGGATAAATGAGAATTCATGAGTCATCGGATTGTATTATTCTGCATACAATTTTTTCGGCCGTTTCGTTTGGTTTTTGAGGCCTTGTAAGTTTTATTCTAAAATAAGTAAATTTAAATGTATTCCATAAATATAACAGAAAATTAAAAACATTATATACAAATTAATATTTTCAGCATGATCTGCAAGTCGAAAGGAAATTCTCACTAAACTATGGCAATCAAGAAAAGTGACGGTAAACACAAGACCGATTTTTGCAAAAAAATAAGGACAACGATTTTCCAAAGTTATAGACAATATTAAAAATGTTAACCGCAAAACATGAAATGTAATAAAAAAACGAACACAGTAAAAACGATTTACTATGTTTTTATTAACTTTAATGTTATCCCAAAACATAAATATATAGCAAGAATTACAGATCTCGAGTAAGTCAAGATAAGTATAAAGTATTTGTTACCTAGGATAAATTATATTTATTTAGTTGTCACAATATTGTCAGAAGATATACTTTTATGCATAATATTGAAATAACTGAGAATAAGAAGAAACAAAACATTTTATAATTTTCGAATATTTATCATAATTCATTTAAATTTCTTTTCTTAATAAAAAAACATATTTTAATCAAACTATATTGTCAGTTTCTCAAAGCATTTTTGAGATATTTATTCCGTTTAAAAAATAAAATTTGCAAAGTAAAAAAATATATAAACTAACACGTTCTATTTATTGAATAATGATTAGCCAGCATTATAGAGGCTTATTAATTTATATCTTAATTGTTTCACTAAATCTGTACAGAGCGGCATTATTAAAGCAATTATTACCATACCTTAAACTGTAACTCCAACCTCTCCCAATATTTCCGAAAGCCTTTCCAAATGTTTATTAATCGCTGTATATTCTTCGTGACTCCTCGAAATTAGCTGGAAAGCATTCATGTACTCCAGTTCAGAGAATCGTGGCCCATGTTCTAAAACAGTATTTAGAATTTCCTCGGGCGTTTTATAGAAGAGTTCAAAGTATTGGCGAGCATAATCGAGAGCTAATTCTCTCGTCATAGTGATGTTCGTTAATGTTTGCTGAAGTGTAAAAACATTTCTGCACATTCTGTGTATTCCACTGTCGTCTATCTTCCCTATGTATTGAGCGGATGTGATTAAAATCTTCGATATAAGGTGGCCCAATCCTTCAAAAATATACTGAAAAAGAAAAACAGAATAAATAATAGACTGGTAAATTTTGTCCTTCTGTCATAAAATGATTCTTTTTTTTACTTTTGTTTTCTTGGGATGAAGAGTGGACTGCAAAGCCTCATCGATATGCTGCAAAACTCTACTAAGTTCCTCTACACGTGGATCAGCTTCTTCAGGATCTTTGATTCTGCTGCAAAAGTGATCGTACTCTCCCCTTGGGTGTAAATAATGAAAGCATTGAACTCTTACCTGGAACACACAGAAATGTTTTCGGTTTCTAAATCTATTATTGGAAAAAACTTAATTATTTTCTATATAAGATAGTGGCGCGTAAATTTTAAATGTATCAGATCATAGAAGCTGGCAGCTTTACCTCTAAATGTAATACGAGAATACACGTATTTGCAAGTTCATCAAATTCATTAGCAACTTGTTCTAAAGAGTCGACAAGAGATTCTGACATCACTGGTAAAAGTGTTTTATTATCGCCCCCAGCTCCTGAGCGTCGCAATTCAGAAATTAAAGCTCTTATCGATAAACAAAACCATTCTATGCTCTCTTGCAAAAGAGCTAAACTTTTCAGTTGTCCGACATCTGAAATAATCTCGTGTGCATTGATGCCACCTTCTCCTAAATTACTCGCTAAAATCTCTGCTTCCCGTAAATTTCGTTGCCTAACTTCTTCGGGACTTTCCTCTTCCTGTGTTTCTTGTCGACGAGTTCGTCTTCCTGTTGGTGGAGGTCGCGACTGCATGTCGTTTTTCAAACTCTCCCAATTAGGCAAAGATCTGTAAGAATAAGGGAGAGGATTAGTGTTAAATGAAACTACTGGTGTAATCCGGTATAATCTGAAATACATACTTTATAAACCTACTAATATCGTCGTCCTTAAGCCAAGCTGCGGAACAGATTCTTTTGTCTTCGCTGTCGGGTTGGACAATTCCACGATAAGCAGCCTGACAAGTTTCTCGATAATTGTGTAAAACGTTCAAAGCAAGGGTGCAAAAATGCTCGCCTTGTAAGGGTAGAGCAATCATAAGCGAACGCAATTCCGAGACGCATTGTTCGACTTTTACAGTGCTCTGAAAATAATATTATTATATATTATTATAAAATTTTTATATAACAACGAGTAACAGTATTATAAATAATATTTTATACTGCAGCTACCTGCAACAATGGTCTAGTTAAACCAAGACTGCGCATCAATTCTGGTGGAGTCATAGCAGACCAAGCATCAGGACTTCTCGTAGCTGCATCAATTGCTGTAGCCACATGAACGTGATGTCTTGCTAGATACATTTCCTTAACGTAATCAGCAATAAAACTATTTAACAAACACGGTTGTCTGAAAGAATGAAAGTTGTTAACATTTTTGGTAACTAAAAAGAAGAAAAAGAAGAAATCTATTGTCAATAATAAAAAAATAGCACACCCTGAAGTGTTTCCCAAAGCCTGTTCAATCTCCTGTATGAAGTGCATCATGGGCCGAAATATCAGAGTGATATTTTTAGGATCTGGTTCACAAACGAGTTTCTTATCAAGTGCAGAGTGTACATTTTCCTACAACAACGCGTAAAAAGATTAACATAAATATTTATTACAAGAAATTTAAAACACAAAGAGGAGAATAAACTTACCACCAACGCCAAACTACTATATCTATGTTCTTTGAGGTAGCTGTTCATAGCTGCAGGATACGTCGATGTTTCAAATTTAAATAACGAGCTAGTTTTCTGCCTTTGAGGTTTTCGTCTTGCGAAAAATCCGTTAATATCTATAGTTTGTTCGCTAAGAGTATTTGGAGCTTGAAGAGGGTCTTCCACCATATTTTGTATATCAAGATATTCAGTCAATAATATCTGAAACTAAAAAAAAAACAAAATTTAGTTTCATGGATTCATTTACTTTTATTATACTAATAAATAATAAATTCACTTACCACTTCTTGGATATTCTTCCATACATCTGTCATTTCATACAAGCAAATCTCTAAATTATATTTTTTATTAACATGAGAAAAGCTCCGTAATGCCATCGAATGAGCAGAGACTACAAGTCTAAATTGATCGAAGATCGTTTGCAACAATTCAAGCAGCAAAGATTGGCCTTCGGATTCAGGTTCACATATGGATCTATCCCCAACTTTTATCTGAGGAGGATTTCTCAATATGGCTTTATTTATACAGGATTCTCTAATATTCTTCGTAGCTCGAGTCACTATATTCAACAAATCTGTTTGCATCTGTGATTTTATTACCTGAAGAAGTAAATTACGTATAAACAATCGTGCAAAAAATGCAATGTAAGTTTAGTTAATAATATCGAACCTCTACTGCTTCTGGTATCTTATTTAAGACTGCAAGGCACTCAATTATAATTGCAAGAAAGTACTCCGAATTCTCTTCGGGATTAGAAACATCTTCATCTTCCACTAAGTTACTCAAGTCTTCTAAATTGGCGTTACTCGCGCGTCTGAAATTATTTGATGATATTACATTTTTTAATTCAAGCTATTAAAATAAAATCATTCATAATACCGAAATAAGCAATTACCTCACATTTTGTCCTCCAGGAAAAGGAGACATTACATCAAGAAGATTCCTTTTAATTTTATTCCCTTTCGAGCTCCTTGTTTCATGTCCTCTTTGAAAATCTCTATTAGAACCTTGTCTCTGTAGTGGTGTTTCCCGAGTTGATTCGATATACAACTGTTTACTCAATTCTTCTAGTAAGGTCGTGTTCAACTGTTGTTTTTTAGTTTCCAACTCAGTTCTCACTTCTCGAAGAGCTTCAACACCTTCTAAAGCACCTTCTCCCATAGATAAAGAAGAAACAAGAAGCTGCGTTGCATGTAAATAGAGCTTCTTTTCCAAATAATAATGCAATCTAGAAGGAACTTCCCGTATTTCATCACTGTAAAAATATCAAAATTACAGAAAATTTGTTTAAGATAAAATAGTTTGAAATTTTAAAATGATTAGATTAATTAATTCAACTTTTAATTTATTAATGTTCAGCTTACATGTCATTTAAAAGTTGTAATACGTGTTTGTGCTCAACACCCTCCAGCCACAATTTCATTAATTCGTCTCTTCTACAACCAAGTAACTGCTTGCAAGCATTTAAATTCTCTTTTACTGCATGAATTTTCTCTCTCGCAAGTGTTACTCTTTCAGACAATGCACTAAAAATCTATTTTAAAAACTGTACATTAGTATGTGAAATTTTTACCTAAATTATATTTAAATATTCTGAGAGATAATTAGACTGACCTTCATAACCTCTGTGAGGTCTTGATCATGTAATGAAACCAACTCATCCAAACGTTGATCACTTCTTTTATATTCCTTCTCAAGTTTAGCCTTTTCAACTTCTCTCTGTTCATTGGTTTCACTCGCTGATAAAGCTCTAATTACTGTTATTAATAATCCACTCTGGAAATTCAAATCAAGAAAAAACATAAAATTTCCATTGAAACCCTGAGAGAAAGACTGAATTTATTAAACTATTCAGAGGAAGAAGAGTCATTAATTTATTTATAGAAATAACTGATTCAAAAAATAAATAATACTCGAAGTCATATTCCAATTTACAAGGGACAAAGAAAATCAAATGGTCAAGGCTAAAAAGGAAGTCATTATTTCTACCAGTACTATTAAATCACCCCAATTACCGATGAATTCTGGTATTTACCGAACTGAAGAGCTTCAAAAAAATAACATCCAATGGTTAAGAATTAATATTGCTGCTACGATTAATTACAACTTATATCTAGGTTAAGGTTTTTCATGTAATCAATATGTATATATATACTTTCAAAAAGAAACTCATTTTATCAACAAACAATTGAAATCCATTAGTTTTTTTCATATTTATGGAAAGTATTGACTTTTCTTTACACACTTTTTCATCCGGATTAAGTAAGTGTTTTTGATCATATGAAAAAAATCGTAAGAAAAATGAAATGTTCAAGAATTTTTTAGAGTACTTTATCAACCTCGTACAACATTTAAAATATTTCTTTTACAAATTTAAACATAGTGTACATTTCAAATAAGTAATAATTACATGCACGATTATTATCCTGTAATAAAAAACAAAACTGTTCATATTTTGATAAAGAAGATAAACAAAATAAATGTTTTTTACACAAAAAATTTGATTAATAAATAGGCAATATTATTTAAGAATTTGTTTAAACATTACTAACAACAGAATAAACCCCGAAAATAAATCATACTTCAAAAAGCACAAATTAATCCAGTTTTCTTATAGTAAAAATAAATATTTTTATAAAATATAACCTAAAAATCATAACCTAGAATTTCTGTGTATTATTTCGAGAGGGCAATTCTTACCGTTTCTTTGGAGTGTTTAATACCTCGAGGAGGTTTGACAGGTGGCAAAGTAGTCATATTTTATTATTCACTATAAACCGCGATCCGAAATCAAAAAGTCCAAAATTTCAAAAACGTCAAACGTCAAATTTTACTTCAAAACCTTTAAAACAACCATCAGTACCACCAACAAAGTTACTAGACTGTCAATTACTCCAATATCCCTAGCACCCTTCTTAAATCATTTTCACATATGTATGTATGCTTTATGAACATCACACACTGACAGATAAAAAAGACTGATTTTGAAAACATAGAAGATATATACATATGTACATACATATGTTCATATTTAGATCTTAAGTTGAGATTGTATGAGAATGTGTGCGCGTGGGCAGGTGGATTTAAAACCAGGGTGCGCAAACACCATTATACGAAAAAATCCTCTATAAGGGCCCCGTGTCAAATGATTGAATATGTACTTGGTACATATATATGTACATTGTGAATCATTTTAGGCGAATCACAGCAATTTTATATATACGCGTAGCGATTGTCAAGACTGTCGAGAGGTTCCGACGAAAAAAGTCTCACAAATAAACAATGGGCTTGGTCCTGCGAAGTGATCTCACGGATCTCACGTTGGTATTTGTGAGTTTGTGACAGTATAGTGACATCAGTGTGCATCAGTGCAGTGGGATATCCGGACATGTAGGGGGTAGTGACGAGAGGTTGTATGGAAGATTTATTTGAAGTACTTTTTCGACAGGATGTTCGTTTAACCTAGTGTAGACTGTTGAGGTTCAATGACTTTCTTGAAATCACTCTTATAGTTTTCGTGTTTGTGCTCCAAAAACATGTGCACCTGCTGGTATAAGTGATTTTGCTGAGCTAACCTGAAAACCCGATTCGAAATCTCGAGAGGAAAATGAAGTCTGGGAATACAGTGGAACACAGGGGGTCTATTCTCTTGACTCCAGAAGAGAACGATCAAATTTTTCGATTAATTGGAAATCGCTGCTTGGTGAGAGTTTTGATCTACATTTGTTGAGAGCGATTCTTTGACAGGCAGATTGTCACTGACCCACATTGGAAATTGACACATAGGCACGATAATGAACTTCAGATTGCATTATTGACGTTTAGGCTGCAAAAATACGTGTGCACTTCTTCCTGAGAATCAAACTTTTTTTTTAGAAGACCTCCGCAAGGTTTAAATTCAAATCTTAGGGATTTTTTTTAGAGCAACCATATCGTGGGAAACATTTCCTAAACAGTGCACTGACCTGAATCATAAAATTTTGTGTTTTATTTAAAAAATTAATTTATGTGGATTTAATAGTAACGCGTTTAGCAGAAGTTTTAATTATTTTAAGTTTGAAAAAAGGCATTGAGAAATTAAAGTTAGTTTACTCTAAAATGAACAAGCGAAGACTTTCTGATTTGTTTTTAAAAGGGAAACATTTTTGATTACATTTTTTTAAACTACTTTTTTTATGAAAGTAATATTTAAAATGTGATTAGTAATATTTTACATATTATTATAGCAATACTGAACGAATATTATGAATCTTTGATAAAATAGTTGTCTTTTTTCCTTACAGATATTTTCGTAAGCATTACTAGTTATTCCATGATTCATAGTTAATATTTATGCAAGGTTTCCACCCAGGATTTTGAAAACAAAGAATGATTGATTAAAAAATTAGTCATTTTGTCTAATAACATTTTTTACACTTGCACGTCCCTTTAAAAAATGTAAATATATTCACATTTTTAAAATGATTTTATGAAAAAAAATCCAGGGGAGCGGCTTAGGGTTAATTATTTAATTAATTATGGATTTAGAAATCCATAAAAAGGAGTAACTGTCAGCATTTCTTTTTCTTTTAAAGTCGATGCTTTTATGGTAGTAATTAAATTCAAACATGCAAACTGAATATGTAATTGACAAACATGTTCGACGAGTCAAGGCCATAATTCCTATTTTTAACTTTCGAATAGCAAAGCATAAAGTTTAATTCAAAAACGTTAGAAAGGAATATGAAATAGAAATTTTTGTTATCATGTATTACATTTCAATAATAAAAAGCGTGTTTACAGTGTTTGGGAGCAGGAATAATTCAACTGTATCTCACGGAGCCTCCTTCACACAACGAATGGCTAAAGCGAAACACCGGTGTAATAACGTTAATTAGGGACAACCCAAAACGAAGTTTTTTCTTGAGGTTGTACTGCCCACAGAGAAAAGCCATGCTTTGGGAACATGAAATCTACAATGCAATAGAATACAAGGCCCCAACACCTTACTTTCACACATTCGAAGGAGAAGATTGTATGATGGCTTTTAATTTTGCGAGTGATTTTGATGCAATTGTTTTGAGGTACAGTAATAATAAGCGAGTTATTATTCTAAATAAGTTTGTAAACTTCTTCAGAACAACGAGAGATAATTACATGTGATTCAACTGCTATTAAAAGAACATAGTCCAATTAAAATTTTTTCTAAAAACTTAAAAAATAATTTTTTAATTTAAGAAACTCACTTCTTGGAATACTGGAAGCAAAACGTCTAAAAAAGCAAAAGCGAGCATCGAGAACGACAGAAACCATGGGAAATGTAAAAAGGGAGTCACCAATGGGAGGATTCACGTCTCCTTCAGCAGGTAACTTGTTGAATGGATCGCCTTCGTCTGTGGGTGTTAATAGAAGTGTTTCCAGTAGTTCTATGTTTGAAAGGAAAAAGAAACATAGGGAGAAGGAAACGAAACGAAAATTGAGAAAAGAAGATATTGGGCTTCCTCACAATTTTAGGTAAATCCTTTTTCCATATTTTGACATGATCTTCTCTTCGCTAGAAGCATTTGAAAATTTTTTCTTGTAATAGGCACGTGACTCATGTGGGATGCAATGCCGACAGTAAACATTTGGAACTCGAGTCGATCGATCCTCAGCTTAAGGAGGTTTTTACCACTGCAGGTGTATCTGACAACCAACTGAAAAATCCAAAAATGAGAGATTTTATTTATGACTTTATTGACAACCACGGTGGAGTACAAGCGTTTTTACAAGAAAGCGCACTGCTGAATGTCCAGCGAAGTAATGCCCAAGATTCCAAACCACAAAGCACCTTGGAACCACCACCCCCAGTTCCGCCTAGAACCACTTCCGCTGTACTGGTTGCATCGGTAAACAATGTGAGTCAATCTCTAATTCTTTTTTTTTCGTATTAATTTTACTTTGACTTGACCTAAAACTATCTATTTCAGGGTCAGACGCGAACTGCACCTCCATTACCACCATCGAGAACAAATCCTCCTGCTGCACCAAGTGTACCGCCGGTGCATAGAACTGTCCCAACACGTCCTCCACCTCCTACAAATTCCCCTGCATTTTCCCAGCCATCTCAACCATCACAGCCTCCTCCGCCGCCTCCACCACCACCCACTTCCAAAGGTGCTCCGAGTTTTTCAATTCCACCGCCTCCTCCGTTACCCAATCTTGCCGACTTGGATGGTGACAATATCCGGACAAATGACAACGGTCCAAGCCACGCAAGGAATGACAACGAGGGTCCAAGTAATGCCAGGAATAACAACAGTCAGACTGAAGATCATCGAACGATGCTTATGGATGCTATCAGAAGTGGTACCACGCTCAAGGTCAGTTGTAATTTTTTATTTTTCTACAATAATTATATAGTCAGATTCACCTCCAGTCAGGGAAATTATGGAATGTCGGACATTTTATTTAAAACGAACTTTGAATAACTATTAATATTTTTCTTTTACAGAAAGTAAAGAAGGAAGAGTTGAAACCGAAGCCACCGACAGATACGAGAAGTGATCTTCTTTCTCAAATACGTCAAGGAGTTGAATTGAAGCCAGTTTCAAATGAACAGAAACGGTCAACACCTCCTGTACCTCAAGATGGTCTGATTGGTGCGCTTTCGAGAGCTTTAGCAGAACGATCGCGAGTGATACATAGTGATAGCGAGGACTCTTTCAGCGATTCCAGTGAGGAAGATGAGTGGGACGACTAAAATATTTTACCATTTGAAAGTATATTAGAATCTTCTATAGTCTTCCGTTAGACAGGAGTGAGAACTATCCAATCCATTTAAATTAAAAGATACATCAATTCATTGTTTTAAATAAATTAAACAATTAATATTCACCCAATATGGAGGAACTAATCACAATGTATAGATACTGCACAATATTGTTGAAAAGTGTGTAAATAATTAAATAATGAAAATTTGAAATGGGACGAGAGAAAGAGTTCATAAATCATGTTTATGAAAATTCAGAAAAAAATTTTCATCATAAAAATAAGTCGCCAACAAACAGTATGAACTTTGATATGTATTTATGAATTTAAATATTGTCAACAGGTGTTATGTCAAAGTTCAATATTTTTGTTACACGAAACATTTGATAGAAATTATTATCGTTTGTAAATCTTGGGTTTTATCTCTTATTTAATTAAATTAATTGGAAAACCATGTCAAATGCCTTTGGTAATCTTTGCTTGCCTTAGTAGTTTTCGAATGACATCGACTCTAAACTTTTCAAGTATTTCGTTTCGTGCGATTATCATCTTCACTATAATTCATAATCGTTTCAATCTCTAATCATGAGCAAAATATATTTTTGTATGAAAGCGCAGTAAACTCTTGTAGATGACTTATAATTAAAATTTAAAAATGAGAGTGTAACTGGTCAGTCTGTTGCGCACAAGAATGCGTGAATTTGCGTAACGTTCTAGCCAATAACTTCTGCTGCATTTCAAAAATGTGTATTAGACAAAAATAAGGCGCGTTTATAATTTCATTACAGTACGTGAAAGCTGAGTTTTAATTAGAGAGCAAAACGGCTGACTGCTGGCCAGTGAAAGTTTCGGTATCTTAATCACATCTTAAAAAATTAACTCGTTTTAACAAAATTAAGAAAAAAAAAGTAAAAAGGAAGCCAGCCAGCGCTATCAAAGGCCGGTTAGGACAAAGAGCTAGTCCTTAAAATGGGGTGGATAATTTTTGAATACCTTAAATCTTGAACAAAATATAAATAAGAAAGAGTATACATAGTTTTTAATATGTAATTAATATTGTTATCTGTTATATAATATTATAATAATAAACTCTTCGAGACTATCCATATTGTCGTTTGATTTCTGGTAAAAAATATCTCAAAACTTTTTGTACGGATAATTAAGTTGGGAGATAGTAAATAAATTAAATTTGCCGTACTATTCACACAGTTGTTTATTGTAAATAAAATAAACTCATGTCCATATTCTAATATGCGCTTATGGATTAAACATTTGATAAAAACTCTACAGATAGATATTGCAGCATAAGTAGCTCTCTCCTTACTTCACTTAATAATAGTACAGAATACACTTGCTGTGCGATCTCGCATACAAATTAGATTTTCACTGTCTCTGTTACTGATAGGAATTAATCAGTCAATTGTAGCTTAGTCTGCGAATTAACAATTGAAATTATTGAAAATTAAAATACTCTAATGGTAAAATCTAAAATATAACCATACACATTATCTGCATCTTCATTAGATTACAGACCGCGGAAGAGAACGTACAATATTAAATATATTTTACTCCTACTCAATTTGCTGCAGACATAGGTGTGTTTATACATAATATAATAATCTTTGGTCTTAAAATCAGTATTTTAACTTCTACTTAATGGAGAACTATACACTTTTAGATAAATGAGATAATGCACAATGTAGCTTAATACAGCTTCACACTTCTCAACTGACTTTGATTATCCACTAAATTGAAAAGTATACGTTAAAAAAATAAGTTTATATCCCCGAAAAAAATTCATTCTCTCTTTTAACAGGTCTGCGCCAATATGTAGATACTTAAGTCTCAAAATGTTCGGTGGTATTTATTTGCAAAAGAAAAATTTTTTTTTTGAAAACTTTGGCTATTTTTTTGAAGAAATTTATTTCTTAAATTTTTCTTTGGTATATAAAAATTGACTTTTTTCTTATCTGCGCAGACCGAATTCACTGTCGCCATATTTTACATTTTGATGAGAATTAATCTTTTAAGTTACAAAAAAGGAAAACGGAACGAAAATAAAGAATTTAACGTGAATCATTCCATTTTATGAAATTCTTTGTATAGGTCTTGAAAATATGTATTTCTGTAAAGCACTGAGTATCATTTATACCTAATAAGTGATTTTTTAATTATAACGATGATATGGCTGATCAGTGAATGTTTTACATGCGTTCTCGTATTCCAAGTTCAATCAAGTATGTTAAGTATACTTAAATAATAGAACTATATATATATATATATATATATAT